>JAODLC010000040.1:19726137-19744496 GCA_026781145.1 Hippopotamyrus pictus | reverse complement strand
GGGGGGGGGGGGGGAGGTGACATACATATGGAACAAGCACAGGAACAATGCTGACAGGACAAGCTGACCAACAGCCCCCGAGCCAGCTGCCGGATCGAACTGTGGCTTTCTTGGGGGGAGGAAAGCAGGGAGGGGAGGCTTTGTTGGGGGGTGAGGAGGGGCCTGGGCAGGGGTGGGGGCGCCGTACCCCAACGGACAGCGGGGGCCCGCCCTCCAGCGCTTGGCTGGATGAGTGCAAAAACGCAGCAGGCACAGTGAAGGAATTCCAGTTTGTTTTTAATTGTCAGGGAATCTCCCCACTGCTGATTGGCCAGAAGGGAGCCCCGCCCACCTCTGAATCCATTAAAAATAAACACACTAACCAGACAGTGATCCACTGTACCACACAATGTGGAAAGCAGAAAAACGCCTCTATGGCGGCGCCAGCGGTGTGACACGCGTCCCGGGGTTCGGCCGCAGGACCATGGGCCCCCGGCACAGGGGCCTGTCCACATTCTAACATTTTATTTTTTATACACGAGCAGAGAGACACTGAGGAAAACAAAGGGAGGTGCTGACAACGGCAGGCTACAGAAACCCCCCCCACCCCGCCCAACCCCGCCCCCCCGGGATAACAGGCAGCCTCACTTCAAAAAGCGGCCTGCTGGCCAAAAGCACCCATCACACCCCCGTCTACAGCGCCCTTCACTCACACGCCTTTTACCCACAATGCCCTACATGTGTTTCAGCATCACTAACCTCCCCGCTGCTGGACTGTCCTATTAAGAGTGTGCCTCTCTAATTAGGGTATCACAGGGGGCGCTAGAGATACAATCTTAAGGCAGTGGGGGTGACTCCTCACTCCCCCTCGTCACTCTCCTCCACCCAAAGGGTAGACTTTAGAATAAAAGGCACAGACTTTCCTTTTTTGTGGAAACAAGGTGCCCATCCCCCAGTCTGCCCCAACGAGGACTTTTAGAAGCTCTCCAAAGAAAGTGGTAATGAGTGAACGTCCACCGGGGGCTCCACCGAGGTTTGTTAGGGAGAGAGAAGCTGCTGGGTGGAGGAGACAGCGTGCGTGTGTGTGTGTGCGTGTGTGTGAGAGAGAGAGCAAGAGAGAGAGAGAGAGCATGTGAGCGTGATGGAGATAATCACCGTTCCAAGACCTAAGAATGGTAGTCAATGGCGCTTATGTCAAGGTGTTACAGAGCTGAGATAGCGCCCCGTCTTTGATGGAGAGAACAGAGGCTACAAAAAAACGCTGTAGACTCCCAATTGAGACGACCCCTCACTCTTCAGGTGATGCAGGACAGGGGCAGTCCCTCACCCAACCCCCCTCGCTGCCTGTGCCTGTGGGTCAGGCTGCCCCCCACCCCATCCATTTTTACTCTCTTTATTAGCGTTGTCAGTAAACAGGCAGGCAAGCCCCATAATTCCAGCCCTGCCGATTCATCCAGATGGGCGTCTAACGTTACCTTGGTTTTTCATAAAAAGCACCATTCCTCAATGGTTTTGCCCCCCCGGGACACTGCTGTTGGACCGAGAGCAGAGAGACTCATTATGACTTTGGGGGGGGGGGTTTACACAAAAATATGCATTTTCTCACGTGTGCTTTTCATGTGAAACTTCAAACGAAACCAAAAAGCTGAAACACCAAGGAGCAGAACAAGTGTGCATCTCCCTCCGAAACCGTAAGAAAACACGCCACCCCCCACCCACGCACCCCTGGTGATGGGGGTCAACAAGCAGGAACACTAATGAAACGGATGGATAAAGTATTAGCTGCCTTTGGCGACAGCAGACGCTGGGGCCACTCAGAGCACCGTGAGGCCATGAGTCTCGTGCAGGACTGGTTTTGTCGTTTGTGGCTACGTTCTCGGGGGGGGGGGGGCTGAGCGTGTAGCTGAAACACGACTCCCCCTACCCATAACCCCATTCCTCGAGCCCCGCGAACCAGAACGCCCTCACCCCTGACAAAGGGGTTAATTTTGCCATTCAGTGCCAAAGCTCACACCCCCCCCCCACTTTTGTTTTTTTGTACTAAGTACTGTGAGATTTACCCCCCCCCCACTGTCAGGCCCCATCAATGTTCTCACCCCTGTGTGTTGGGGAAGGCTGTACAGCTAGGCACCCCTTGCCCCCACTGCTCTTAACCCACATCACAGGCTGCATAGCCAGCCCCCCCCCACCCCACCCAGAAAGCACTGCAGGGGTGTGCTGATCCATAGATTTACTAGCAGTCCTTAATTTAATTCTGTTCAGATACCAGGCCTCCAGAACTTGGGGGGGGGGGTCACAAAATAACTCTGTGATGACACATGAACATATTTTGCTTACCCCTTATATACAATGCTATTTCCCTGGGGGGGTAACAACCGACCAGTGCAGCAGAGCCATCTGCAGTGCCTGCAAACATCACACTTTGGAGGGGGCTTGGTGTGAGGTTTGTAACACACTCTCTGGCCCATTCTGGATGGTTCCACAGCTCAGGGCCTGGACCGCAGTGAAGCATGGGGAGTTTCACGGAGGGGAGGCTTAAAACCGGGCTCCTCATTTTGCACAGCCTTCAAAGTTCATGGGGAGACAGATATGCTCCTCACACCTGCCTGGGCAAAGGATTATGGGTAGGCTGTTTGTACTCCAACCAGCAGAGGATGAAAGGATGGATGAAATAAGTAAAACAGAAGAAGCCATGACTTCAAAATGAAATCTGTCTCTCTGACATTATTTTTCTGAGGGTTATTTTGGGGATGTAAACATGGTGCTCGAGTCCCAAGGACAAACCCTGTCATGGTGAGCAGAAGCAGGCGCCTGACAGCATGTCAACATGTCCGGGTTCGATCAGAACGGTGAGAGACATGTGCTCCACAGCCGTTAGTGTCTGGCGCCTCTGAGTAACATCGTGGTCACCGGCAACGTGGTCCATCATTTGAGGAAGATGACAATTTTATTGATCTATGTGGGGAGATTGTCTTTTGGCTTACCCCATCTTCCTCTCAATAACACAGTTTTTTTTATATATATATATATATATATATATATATGTGTGTGTGTGTGTGTGTGTGGGTGAGAGCAAGCTTGGCAGTGAAGGGCAGCCACCTGCCACAAAGCCCATGACGCTGGGGGTTATGTTATGGGTCTCGCTCAAGAGCCCACGGACATGTAACTATTCTGCCGAGCCTGACCTCAAACCAGCAACCTTCTGATCACAGGCACAGAGACTTAGCTCTCTAAGCCTCACACCACCTGTTACAAAGAGCGCCCTCTAGCATCACCACAGTTAACGAAAGTATCTTATTAAAAACGCTCTGGGCCCCGCAGATGCACTTCGGCTGATTTACTTCCACGACGGATGCAGCCATTTAACATTCCTTGGCTTGGAAGGCTTATTTTTGGTCGTTTTCTCTCTCCACTCATGAAGATGTTAGACAGGTGTTTTTATTGTGTGTCTGCTAGGGCCATTAAATTAGGCAGAATAACAGAGCACATTACTGCCCCCCTCCCCCAAATGCGGCAAGATGAGGAATACACCGGGGAAACTTACCACGGAATAAAACACACCAGCAAGCCTCAGCAGCCGGCTTGTCTCACTGTGGGATTTTACTTCCATACCTGCATGCTTCCCCATTGGCTGGATGCCGCATGCAAAGCCCCGCCCCAAAATACCAGCCCTGAGGAAACTCCCACTTTACAAAGTGACCTTTCCAAACATCTGTGGAATAGAACCCCAACTTGACCTAACGTACACAGACTTACCAATAGGAAGACATCTAATGCGACTAAAATGCATTCAATCAGTAGAACAGAGGACTCTCCATCCCCCCCCCAAACACACCCCTGCCGGGGTGACCTTAGCCATGATGCCACCCGCTGGCCTGTAAACACAGCACGCTCGCTGAGCGAAGCACGTTCATGTCGGGTGAGAGGCGTTTGGAGAAAAGCAGCAAAACACAGACTGAAGTTCGGAACACGAGGGGCATGTCGGGGTGGGGGGGGTATTCACTGCGTTTAAAAAAGTGTTTAAATGCAGCTCTCAGAAGCCATTACATTACAGGCCCATGAATCAAGCTGTGTAGCAGCCGAAAAGACAGGCATTTAAAACAATGTGCAATTTATCCAACTCTCTCTTAAGAGTTAATATCTTCATTATGCATCTGTTATACGCTTTTTCTAGGGGAGCGCAGCACCCCTCTCGCCTCTGATGGTGTCATTTGTACCCTGCTGTACTGTTTCGGCTGCAGGTTCTTTCCCAGATGTTGGATTACAGCTGTGTATCAACGGGCTGGACTCTAAGACCTACTGGTGAGTGAAATAGAGCAAATCAAACCGGCTGATACAAACCGAGTCCTACTGCAATCTCTTAACTACCAATAATGACATAAACCAGTCATACTAACTCGCCCTCCATCCAATCTACAGCAATCAGCCCAGTAGGTCGAAAGTAGAACCCTAGCTTAATTAGGCAGAAAATCTTCATGGCTGACATTTCTAAAACGACTTGTGTCTATTTTAATGCTCCCAAATTATGGTTTAACACTTAACTGATGTTTATCGATGCATTCAGCAATTACATTGTTGCAGTGAGGCGTGGCGTTCAAAAAATAAAAAAAGCTGAATGTGACTGTGACTGTACCCTCAGAGCCACTGCTGAGCTGGGCTTTACACTCAAAGCAGCCAAACGCAGCCTGTAATGCACATAAACACTCAGATGTATTTACCGTGCAGCAACCATGTTTTCATGAGGGCTGAGCGATTGCCTGGTTACGGCTGCGGGTGGTGACCCCACGGGTCTCATAAAGGTCACCGAGACCCCGGTTGGGGGGGGGGGTGTCGAACTTCATCATGAGGGTGCAGGGGGTTAATGATGTAACGACGCGAGGGTCCGTAATGACCAGCAGTGCGAGGCAGCTGGCTGTCAATGGCAACCGCATCTTAACGGTCGCTGGGCCGATTCAGATGCTAATGACACCGCAGCTTCGCAGTCACGTGGACCAGGAAGGGTGGTCAGCTTTGGGGGGGGGATCCAGGAGCTCCAAAGCGTCATAAAAACCAGCACTGTGGTCCAAACTGCGCACCCTGCAGTTAACTGACCCCTAAGTCCAGCTCGTACCTCTTTCCGAGAACGGGGATTCCTGAGGGCCACAGGGCCAGGATGAAAGGGGCCAGGGCAGAGATGAGGCATGAAAGCGGAGCCTGCAGCGTGCCGAGCCTGGAACGGCGCCGTCTCTGCGCGGCCGTTCGCAACAGCGGCCAAACCGCACCATAAAAACGGCCAGTAACAACTGCGAGCCAAACACGCCTGGCCAGGGCTCCGCACCCTCCGGGCTGCCGCCGCGTGCATGTTCATTTAACAGCGGGGGCGGTTTTATTATTATTTTTCATTTAAAGATGGAGGGGATGTATTAAAAACCAGGAAGCATACTGGGTTATTTGGATGGACTTGTGCTTTTCCACTGAGCTATAGTCCCTCCAAACAATTCCCCGCTCTTCCAGGGGGGCAGAAACATTTCTAAGGCAATTAAAAAAAAAAACTATTTCACAGAAATACTCTTCCTATATATAATGTCTATAAACAAAAACAGGAAAGCTGGGAAGGGGGGGCCAGCATCGCCGTGGTGACTGGCGCGAGGTAACCGGCTCTCTAAGCCATATAAATGGCCATTTATGGGGGCCGTAAAATGGAGCTTCTCATTTACTGTAAGTATTTCAGTCTGAAGTCAATCAGCCTATCACCCAAGGCAAAGGAGCCTGGTCTATCTTTTCAGCTGATCAATAAATACCCAGATAACCCCCCCCCCCACACACACACACACACACATCACCCCACGGGAGCCCCGCCCACCCACTCTAGGATAAGACGAGACCCCGAATCCGAGGCGCTCGGGCAAAAGGACAAGGACGAGGACAAGGACACACCAGAGTTTTCATTACCACTCATTAAAAATAGATCTGTGGCATCCTGGGATACCTCTATTCACAGCCAATGGGGTGGTGAGGAGGTGGGGCTCCTGAAGGCTTAATTAGCTGTGAGGGCATCACGGAGGCTGTAAAACGTACATTATCTTTATCAGATAATCTCAGCCAATTTGCTGTAGCTCATATCTCTAATTATAGGGTCTCACTGGCTCTTTTTTGTGGCGCTACACATGTGCATGTGCATGTGCAGTCTCGTGTATATAATCACACGTCTGCCTGGCTGTTTTGCGTGGATCAGTACACACGGAGGAGCCCCTCCCTCTTCCTCTTTTTGCAGGTCACCCTCAAAGTGCCACAAGAGGACGACTGATCGTCATGGTGATGCCTGTGAGTGATTCCTCCACGTTCAGGCGTCTCGCTAACAAGATACCAGAGTAACAGCCTCTGTGTCCTTTAACCCGGGAGGGTCAGCTGCATGGGGGCGGGGCGGAGAGGGACACAGCGAGAACGTGGGAGGGGCTGACCGCTGTCTGCACACACCTGACCTCATCAAATCTCCTTCCTGTCACTTCACCCCTCCTCCCCCCCCCAGCCTACCCACACCTGTAAGAGATCCACAGAGCTGCCCAAGACTTCAGAAAAGCAGGCCGCGGACTCGGTAGAGCAGAAGCCGCTGTCCGTCATCAGTAGGAGGCCCGCAGTCTTTCAGTGCCACATGCGCCGAAACACAGCGACGGACGTTAGCGGCAAACTCACTTCCTGCTTATTCTGCTTCTTATTTTTATGGACCCAGAATAAACACGACGCGATAAAATGCACACATCCATCTGGCACTTTTATCATCATCACTTCCTTCCGAAAAGAACACGACCCACAGACTGGAGCAAATAGCAGAACGTAAAGGGTTAAGGGGGAGGGGGGGGGGAGTCATGGCCCCGCAGCTGTTTGTGAAGTTAGTCCACACTGGGGTGCCCCCAGGCTCAGACGAGGACCTTCTGGAAGTCCCATTCAGAAACACTCATAAAACGCAGCGTCCCCACTGCGCGCAGAGGCCTTTCTGCGTGAAAAGAAAATGTTTTCCTAAGTAAATCTGCCGTAAGAAGCAGAGGAACCCGCTCCCGTGGCTCTGGCCATTAACCGGGGTCTCGCAGTTTGAGGTTAGCGTTAATTCCAGATAAAATACGATACGGGATTGTTCACCCAACACTCCTCTCGGATTATTTCACAACCAAGAAGAAAAAGGTTTCTGAGGGCATTTTTTCTAGACAATCGTTTGGCAAAAAACGCATCGCTTTGCATTTAAGAGGCTGGGAAACTTAAAAAAAAGAGTGAGCGAGCGAGACAAGCAGCTCCGGCGTTTAGCGCTGTGGGCGTCGGGCGCTCTGACAGGTAACGCTAAAGAATTCAAATGTGTCGGCTTCCCAGACGTGCGCCTGGCGCGTTCCCGCCGCTCATCGCCGGATAATTACGAGGACACACCTGGATGGAAATTTTACTGCACAATAAAACCGCGTCTTCCCATCCAAGAGCCTGAAGCGTGACGACGCTGAACGGCTAAGGCCCCATCTTGCAGACGGCTCTTAAAACCACGGTGCGATAAAACCAATAAAAAGGGGCAGAGATACGACCAGCGGGGACACTGTCCGGAGGCCCGAAACATGGGTCAACACATCGGCACAGCCTGATGTTTGCTAAAAATCAAGATGTCACTCCCATCCTATGTGTCAGCCTAAGCCAATATTTAGACCTAGTCAATATTCAAAGTTAACAGCAGCAGAGTTAAAGACACGTACAAAAATGATGGAGAAGATCTCATTGGACAATCAGTCATTTCCCGTAGTGGAGGATGAGGGATTTTCTTCGGCTCATTCGCCACTTAGAGCCTCGCTACAGTCTCCCAAGCTAGTGTTGCTCTGCTGACGTCTCACTGCCTGCTTTACAGGACGTGGCTGCTGCACACATTCATGGGGAATTAAGAATGAATGACAGCAGCTTCACTGCAGATTCCCTGACCTCAGAGGTTAGCCGGTTATTGGTAATATTAGACAAAAATATATCGGTTATCTGTATCAGCCAAAATTTCCACATCGGTTCACCACTATGTCCCCCATATTGACTTTAAGGTCATGTTTTGAAAACACAGATACTAGGCTCACCAATGGTACCCCCCCCCCAATACCATTTGTCACCCCGATCTGCATGACACCCGTGTCACCAAATGCCCTTTCTATTGCCATCACTAGGGTGCGGGGCAACACTGCCTTCGGGTGACATTCAGTAATGAGCTCTCTAAATACGAAACCCGTTACAGGCCATTAATACAGTCATTCTCACACCCAGACCCAAACCCTTCCTCCACATCCCCTCCCTCCGTCACAGACACACGGCCTCTTGAGCAGGCAAGGAGCCGCAGGGATGGAATGGGAGACGTGGTGGGGGGGCAGCGGTATCCGCGCCCATGTCACACCAGTCACATAAGATGCCGAGAAGCGATTCTGAAAGCCTTTAGGAGACGGGAGTGGATCTTGTGGAGGATGAGCAACACCTGGAACCTGAGAGTCTAGACCAGCGCATTGTTGGTTCAAATCCCAAACTTCATTATTACATTTAATATAATACATCTAGAGTGAAAAGCTCCAGGGCTAATTTGGATGTAAAAAAGAGGTGCAGATCTGACGATGGAGGGTTTAATAATCGGCAGGTGGAGGTGAGGCTCACACTGGCAGAAGCAACACTCCTGGGCATGGAGCAACACGGCAGCTATGCGGGAACAGGAAATGAGATCATCAGGCGGACCGCCCACACCAAGTGTCCCAAAACCACACCATGGAGACGCTCCGGCACCCTCCAGAGGAAACAGGAGTCTGCGGCGGAACCTGGAACCGTGAACCCGCCACTTTCCAACTAGGCTTCAAGAACTCAGCTGGGGGCGCTCTTCTCCCATTGGTTACTCTTTAGGTTCCCATCCGTTAACCTGGGCAGTCACAGCGTGTAATTACCGCTTAATAATCCCATCTGCAGTGACTTACCACGCTGTTTCTGAAATGCAGGAGGGAAGATCAGACGATACCCGGCTCGTCACCCCCGGCAAACCCGTATAGGTCACGTTTTAGCATTAAGTCCTGTACACGTCTCAATCAGCTGCACCAAATATCAACAGCGTCTGGAAAGGAGGGGGGGGGCAATACCTCATCACCTCAGGTTAATCCCAGAGCAACCTAGTGCCCGAGAAGGGAGCATGACGAAGAGGGAAAGACCCTACTAAACATAAGGGAGGGGGGCAGCTAACCACAGAGGCAGGCCACAGTTATGTGGGAGCAACTTTAAATCAACAGAATAACCAATGATAATTCAGCGGAGGTTCTCTTTTCTCCATATAAAGAGGCCAGCCTTGACTCCCTTTCAAACATGTCTCCTGGGCTGGTCTGCCCTGGGGGCAGGGGTGGGGCCTGGAAGGCACACATCTGCCTGCACCAACTGCGACAACAATACCAAGACGCTGCCGGCCCCAACATCCCGAAATGGGGTGGAGGGAGGGGGTAGAGGATTCAAGCAACCTCTCTGCAGGAAGGGAGCCGGCATCAACAGAGAGGGGGGCATGAGGGGCTCAAACTTCTCAAGAGCCGGATTAGACAGTCGGGACAGAATGATCCCAAGATTTAACGCGCCAGGAAAAGAAAATAAATCTATAAAGTCCTTCATACTTCTGCATGAGTCAAAACAAAGGGGCACGATGACTTCAGCAGCTGTATTTTGGAAGGACAGATGACACCCCCAGAGCCGCCCTGACATAATCCCAGCTCTGTTACCCCTAATGACGAAAATGGGGGTGGGGAGCAGGGGTGACTGACAGGGGCCAGGTGTGACAGAGGAGAATGGGGGGGGGGGGGGGTGTGGAAACGACAGAGAGAGAGAGAGAGAGAGAGAGAGAGAGAGAGCGCTTAGTAAAAACGTAAAAAGGGTCATGTCTTTGGCGACAGGTGATCTCTACATGAGAGCAGATGAACTTGAGGCAATGAAATCGAAACTGAAATATGATGAAGGCTGCCTGTCATGTCGGGCCACAGGGCTTGGCTGTCCAATGGCCGTGGCTGTCCGGCGGCTGTCCTGATTCTTCCTAAAAGCACGGAACCATGTTCTGTAATTTCATGCAAAGATTGGTACCAGGGACAACTGGGCTGCCTTATGTCCCAGGGGCAGAAGCGGAGCCATCTGTGCGTGGCCACCCCCCCATAATACTGCTGGCGAAGATCAAAGTTCAGAATGTGGACCCACATGGCTGACCGTCTTTAACGTGGCGCGGCAGTGATCTAAAGCTGCCCTTCAATCAAAAGGTTAAAAGGAATTTTGGCAACAATTTTATAGATTTTTCTTCCTTTAAAGGGTTGGCATTAAAAATAAAAGTGCATGAAAAACCAGAGCATTGATATTTCTTATCAAGCTCAGGATGGTGGGACCTGTAACAGTCAGATGCTTTGATCTAGATGAAGCTCCGCCCACACTTGCAGCGGCTTGTCCCATTGGCTCAGCAGCCCATTCTGAACATCAGAGGCCACCGAGAGCATGCGGCTGATTGGCTCTACTGTGTTCAGTATTCAATCAACGAGAAACTGCCGTGACACTCCAACAGTGAACAGCTCACGACTGCATGGGTTCAAACCCAAATCCTTTATGAATAATAGACGGGCTTCTGACTGACGTATCCCAGCTCCGTGGTTACGTTCACAAATACATTTAAGGACATCTCAAAACTTTCAGATGACAGAATCAGAGAGTAATAGCTCTTTAAGTTGTCCTCCAACGCTGAGAAAAATCTTATTTAATATACGCCTGATGTGAACATCACTCTCCTCCACACTATGGGGGACGAACAAGAACCTGCATGGACAGGGCCGCATGTGAAGATGAAGATCGCTCGTATGTCACATGTATATGGGTCTAGAGGGTTGGAACACTATGCCTATGGTCAGAATGTAGGCAGTTCATACCACAGAGTCGGTGGAGTGATTCATCACTGAGCTGCTGAGAAAGGCCCTTAACCCCCAATTGTTCCAGAGACTGGCTGACCCTACTTTCTTCCATGTCGCTTTGGATTGAAAAAAAAAAAATCAGCTAAAATAAAGAAAAAATGCCATCTGGAACTGGGCAGTGGGGCGCCCCTGAGGTTATGGGGGGGGAGCTAATGGATAAGTATCCTGACAAACAGTGGGAGCGGAACCCAGCTTAATGTAAGGCTGAGCAGATCCAGCCCCATGACCCTCATTCTGGGGTCACCCTTTTAAGGATGATGTGACTGAGATTAACATTATTGGACATTTTAGTCACAAATGAAACACAGAGCTTAACCCCATCTTTTCCTCACACACAGTTAGCGCTGTCTGCATAGTGTCACAGTATTCTCTTACTCTACTTTCCTTTAAACAGCCAGAGAACTGGTCTCAGATTATGAACCCTCTGCCTAACCGGGCTGGACCCCAACACCGCAAGTTCTATAAGCACCCGCTGGACGTCAGGAACGGCCAGCGAGCCTGGAGCCGGTCGCGCAGTCAGCATCCTCAAAGCTCCATCCATACACCCTCCTTGGGGGCTCCACTGCACTCCGAACCCCCCCCTAAACAGCAGTCACATAATGTCCTGATGCATTAACCGGCCAGGATGCTGATCGACTGTGCACTGTACCCCCTAGTGACTAAAGTGCAAACCTCATTAGGAGTAATGTCTGTCTGAATTCCCCACAGAAGCATCTGGAATGTCTTTCAACTTTTAAAACTAGATTCCCCCCTGCACCGTCTGGTCTAAAAGTGCCGAAAATGTCTGAGATAATGCAGCGAGACCTCTGATCGCAGTACCACCCCCGCACTCCAGGGGGTGATCTCTACTTAATCCCCCACACCCTATATCAAGGAGACACTGGAAACAAACTGGGTCCTTCCTGCTCGCCGTACTGTGCACACGACCATACAGCATCATATCTGTCTGTCAACCTCATGACACTTTAAAAAAACAAAAAACATTAAAGCAGAAGGCAAATTGGCCACTTTGCTGTAAAACCAGCCAATCAGGTGGCCAGATTTTTTATTTTTTTTGGGAGTGTTGTTTGGTTGCCACGGCGCCAGGCCTACACCTCGGGGGATGGGAGCTTGGGCGTACGTGACACAAATACAGAGGTCATTCCGCGCTGAGCCTCCCTGATGGACGAAACGTCACCCCGTGAGAAAGAGGACTAAAATGCAGGTGATTTAAGGCAGAGCAGATTTAAGGCACCGTCACTAAAGTCCCTGACCCAGAGATGCCGGGCCGTCCCATACTAGTACCTGGGAACCAAACTACACAGCCCAGCTCCACTGGAGAGTGCAGCCTGTCATTCCCACAAGTTATCGCTTCTTTTTTCAAGGGGAGAGAGAGAGGTGCTATGTACTTGTGGGATGCCAGGCAGATGCATCATCGCAGGTAACAGTGTGTGTTGCGGGGGGGGGGGGTGTTAATGAAGGTTTACAGAAAGATGGAAGCCTGCAGCTCTTCTTGGCAACAGTTTAAACGACCCAGAAAGCACTGCACAGATTTCGCACAGAGCGCCTTTAAGGACCCAACGCCGGTGCCTTCCACGGGCAACCAAGCTGACCTCTTGTTTTTTTTTAACAATTTTTAACCATCGTAAGGCCAGAGAAACACGGTGGCCACCAGCTTCTCTCCTATCTTCTCCTCCTCTCTTCCTCCTCACATTCCCTCCTCTCCTCCTCTCTGCGTTTCTGCTTCCCTATGACGCCATGCAGACGCTGCACACTGCACCACATCTGGGAACGCAGTTCATCGAGCAGCAAAGGAAGCAGCATGGACCTGCACAGTCCCAGTCAGCAGAACCGGACCACAACCCCGCTACTCCCCAGGGCCATCTGGCAGCAACTTGTGTGCTAGCTGAATAATGCTACCTGATCCGATAAGCCTGTGCCGTCCTCCTGAAGGTGGGGTCACCCCTGCCCCCCAAGCATTATCAACGATCTGACGGAAGGGGTGGATGGGCAGAATGTAATTTCTTTCAATAACAGACAGGACGACGGTCCAAGGAGATGCCTTCACCCCTGATCCCACGGTGGAATCCCGTGGCAGAATCCCGTAGTGGCCTCAGCACGCTAACGCCAATCCCCGTTAGCATCTCCAGCATAGAAGCATCTTCAGCCAGGTTCTGCCTGTGCGGAGACTGCTGTAGTGTTTAACAGACATGCCTCTCCACACATCAATGTGAATAATCATGTTGCTTGATTTATGGTTTCTCTGTGGGGGGGGGGGAGGGGTGTACGATTGCCCCCACCTCAGATTCCATCTGGGAATGGGACTCCTAGGTTAAACACTAGGCCCGATTAATGCAGGGCCCGGTGGAGCAGCCGGACTGGCCCGCTTCACCCAGAGCGGATCCGAAGGCCCGACATCCTTGCTTTCCTGAGAAACGTGCCAAAAGAGATCGAATAACTGGGGGGGGGGGCTGTCCAGGGTCGAGGAGGGTAATGGGTATAGAGGGGGCAGTGGGGGGTGACACAGCGCCCCGTGCTCAGACTCACCTCTCTCTGCTGGGGAGTCATTAAACCTGTGTGGACCCCCCCCAACTCATTCAGGTTGATACACGACTATGTGGTGCCACCCCCACCCTGCACACTCTGGTGTCATGGCAACTGTGCAGATCAACCGTAACCGAGTCTCGCAGCGGCGGTCAATACAGTACCGTAATACCCGCGGACAGCATTAATATTCACACAGAGAGTGAGAGCCAGGGCCGCCGCCGCCGAGATATCGAGTTTCAAACGAGAGGTAATTACTCACATTAACACCCTGCTTGGGAAAATAACACCAGCCCTAAAGAGGATGCCGTGAACTCCGCCGTGATCCCCTGAGCACCTCTGTCACACTCCCACGCCTCCTCCCCAGTGTACCAACGACACACCTTACAGCTGACTGGAGGCAGACAGGCAGGCAGGTAGACAGACAGAAAGACAAGCATCCAGAGAGACAGACAGTCAGTCAGACAGTCAGTCAGACAGACGAACAGACAGACAAACAGGAAGACAGATAGATAGAAAAGCAATCAGAGCGACAGATAGACAGACGAACAGACAGACAGGCAGGCAGATGGACAGGCAGTGAGAAAAAAAGACAGGCAGATAGACAGGCAATCAGACAGATGAACAGACACACAGGCAGGAAGACAGACAGGCAGACAGGCAGCAGACAGACAGACAAACAGCTCATCTCTGATCAACACACAGCCTCCAAACTTCATTATCCGACACTCTTCACATAGCTAACCACCTGACAGGCAGTGATGAGCCTGTAGATCAACCCCTCACTCAATCTGACCCACCCTCTCCCCCTGCTCCCCCCCCCCCTCCCCCGTATATCTATTTCCGTTCCTTTTGCATCTGTCTGCCCATGGCACGCCTACATGCAGACGGCAAAATGTTCTCCAAGTGTTTACTGAGCACTTTGGCAGGAACATAAAGAGAACACAAAGAGCCGTTAATGAGTTACAGGGACGGTTCTAGAAGCTTCTGTGTTTATGGCCCCGCCCTCACGTTCCGCGGCCAGTTTCCGGTGAGACTAAAATCCGCCTGAATGGCTCAGTCTAACAGGCTGCCTGTCTAGCCCCGGCTCCAGCCGGTCGAGCTGCCTTGGTCAGCGCGGCCTGCAAATGTTGACTCAGCCTGGTACTTATCATCTAGGAATGTTTAGGCAGTGCTATGCCAACCAGAGCTTAGACACACTGCAGTCAGTGTGCCCGTGTGGGGGGGGGCAGGGGGAGACTGGACACGGGCAGGGGGTCTCTCTCTTTCTCTCTCTCTCTCTCTCTCACTCCCTCCCCTTCTCTCTCTCTCTCCTTCCCATGTGCTCCAGGTCCTCAGCACCCACTTCAGGCCAGCGGGGGCAGGTTAACATCCCTCCCACTCCAAGCTCAGAAATTCCCTCTCTGGCACCCCCTCCCCATCCCCCCTCCAATGACAGCGGGACCCCAATCACCGATCTCTGCCCTGGCTATGGGGATGGAACGAGGGATGGCAGGGATGAGAGGGGGCGTCACGATCCGGGGGGGCGTGACCTGACTCGCAGTCAGAAAAACCGGCCTCTGATTTGTTCCTGCTAATAAACGGGATGATGTACGAGCACGGCCGTCCCCAGAGTGCGACCTACCCAGAGGACACTGGGGCCCATCACACTCACCGGCCTGATTCATGGTGCCGATTGTCTGCTTTTTTCTTCTCCCCCCCCCCCCCCCCCACTTTCCTTCTTAGCCGTAATGGATGCGATTGTGGAAACCCCTCCAGTCTCATCTATCAAACGCTGTCCGGTCTCCACACGTCGTTACCAAGCAAAACAAAGGACCCTTAACCGCTTACGTCCTCGTTACGCGCAGGTTTGGACAAACGAGTAACGTGCTGGGTGAGTAACGGGGTGCGGGAGGTGGGGGGGGAGCGGCCCCTCGCATTCCCAATGTGACGGGGGCCAGTGGACAGCGTTATATCCATCTTTGCTCTGAGTGGGTCGCCGCTGCATGACTATTACCAGCAGGTATAGCATTAAAGAGCAGGCTGGCAGGCCATACATCTCAAAAAGGAAAGAAAAATGCCTTATTTTATTCCAAAAGCTTTTTCTTCTGCATGCCAGTGAGATTATAGCCCTCTGGGGAGGAGACGACTTGATTGAACTTGCAGCCGACCCGCTGATGATCCAGCACCAAACCAGAACCAGCTCCTGCTGAGACAGACACGGGAAACCCAGGTGCCACAGGAACACCCCAGACAGTCTGTCCGTTCACCTTCAGCAGCTCCTATTGGCCGATCCGCCTGCTGCCCGAACCTACAGGATCCACCAGGACGCCCCTGCAGATTAGAATAAGGTATAACCCTAACGTGGCCATAGGGCAGAGCTCTTCAAATCTGGCCCTTGATTTCAAATCCAGGCCTTGTATTCAGTTCTCCGAGGCAGTTTAATAATTACTGATTGTGATTGGCCAGAGGCTTCACACCTGGCTCACAGGTAAAGGAAGGCTAGAAATTAGCAGTGCTCGGCCCTTGAGGACCGTGATTTGAATAGCCCTGACCTAGGACCTGGACTACGGAGCAAAGCAGGACTGACTGCCTTCAGGAATGTTTGCACAAAGCTGCACCAGCTACACTCTTCAGTAGCACACCTGTTTCATTTATTACTAACTACTTACCTGGAGATAATAGGCTGGATGGGGAACAGACCACTCCTTCTGGTCTTTATAGCCAAATCACATCATGCTCGCGAGCTATTCAAATCCAGCGCTAACGAGCTATTGACTCAATGTCAGATTTTAAACAGACTATTTTGCTGGCCCCCAGACACAAGGCCTTAGTGCTGAACAGCAACATCTCTCTCCCCCCGCACCACAAAAAAAATAAATAATCCCTGGTTCTACAGCCAAGGGTCGGAGCTCCGCCATCGACTGGCTGTGAGAAGATGTAGTCCACTTTAGCGGTAAGCGAAAGGGCAAGAGTCAGTCCAGCTTTACAAAACGGTGCATCATCGTACCGCCAAGTGAGGGGGGTGGGGGGGCGGGATACCTCTATGGGCTCAGGACAATCTAAGACACTGTGCGTTTAAAGATGGGCTGCTCCCTGCTGAACCACCTAATGGGCGATTTCATATCGGAGCTCGTGAAATCAGTTACAGCAGTACATTCACGTGTGGTGAGTTTTAATTCCCACTCAACGAGGACATCATGACGCACAATCTGTGACAGAAAAATCACTCTGAAAAATCATAACTCGTCAAATTTTGATTATTAGGTATGTAGAAGCTGGGACAATTTGAAAGACCCAGAGGAAAGCACAATGTACTCCTTTTACACGCACGGTGTATTTAACTTATCACAGCACGCGGAGGACAATGACAAATTGTTGCTCTGTCAAATGCAAAAATAAAAGATCAGTGTGGAGCAGGATAAAGAGCGAGAGACAATGAGGGAGAAGCCAGCCGATAGCCAATCAGAAGCTTATCAAACTTACCGGCAGCCCATGTATGGCCGTTATGGCGAGATTGTGAGGGGGGGACAGAAGGACCTGGACCAATCAGGCAACAGAGAAGCTTGTGACCCAGGGGTACAAGTGCTTACCAAGGTAACTTATTTCTGCTGGCTCAGGAGATTCCCACCCTCAGTGTTACACAAGAGGAGCATGCTGGGACATGCTGTCAGAGAGGTCACACACACAGACAGCTCTGTTTCTGAAACCTTATCCACAGTCTGTTCCATCCACTTTTATGTAAATATCAATTCCAACCCAAATGTCCTGCAAGTAACCAAATCTTTAAAAATTTAGATATTTATTTATTTGGCAGGTATTTTTATCTAGAGTGATATATATTTGAGGAGGCAGGGTCAAACCCAGAGCAGTTAGGATTAAAGGCCTTGCTCGAGAGCCCAGCAGTGATAGGATTACTCTGCCAACCATGGGATGTGAACCAGCAACCTTCCAATCACTGGCACAGAATCCTAATCCAAAGAGCCACACTCCACGCCAAGGTTGTGTGTATGGCACATAGCCTAAGTGGTAACGATTCTAGGGCTTTCTGCTACAAAGTCACAGCTAACCAGACATATGTCCTTCACAATATCAACGTACAACATCGCTAATGCTCTACATGGCATCCTATACTGCACCCGCCCACTCCCCCAGCAGCAAACAATCCGCATCCGACCCCAACGCCCCCCCCCACACGTGCCCTGGGGAATCCAACGCTATTCACGAAGGTCACCAAATTAAACCACTTTAACTAAACTGCCTCATACCTGCACAGACAATTAGCGACACCTCCCTCATAAATAAACCAAATTCTAGGATAAGCGTCGGGAAAGATCACTTAAAACTGTGCCATTTAATTACATCTGCTGACGTAAAGTCATTACTCTGGAATAATTGTGCCCCCATTAATACAGGATAGGAGTCATTACTTAAGCGGACCCGTCCTCTGAGATTTTAAGGTACAGTGCCTCTATGTCTAATCGTCAATTAGCTCGACGGAGAAAAAAACTCGCCGTCGCTGTAAATCCCACTAACAGGGATCTGAGCGCACGCGAGCTTTCCGATCAATACATATATGCAAATGAACATAGCTGAATCTAACTCATCTTTAAAAAAAAACGTATAAAAACTCAATACTGCCGCACACTGACATCAAGCAGAGCGTCGGGTGGCTCTGGAAATCCATAAACCTAACAACCTGTTAATAAGAAAATCAAACGTGCAGCCTCCGCTGAAGCCGCGCGTCTCTCGGGACATGCAGGGATGCATCTCTCGGAGCTGCACCCTGTCCGGGTTTGCCGATATCCCCCGAGTCTGCCGCTCGCTGCAGGATAGCGGGGATGCTTTGCGGAACCACGTTCCGTGAATATTTTTCAAGTGTGTGTGTGTGTGTGTGTGTGTGTGTGGGGGGGGGGGGGGGGGGGGGGGATG
>JAODLC010000040.1:19684326-19709964 GCA_026781145.1 Hippopotamyrus pictus | reverse complement strand
TTTGCACTCAACGCCATTCACCATGCAAGCCGGTCATGGCGTGAGGCCTTCCCCTCAGGTCACATGTTTTTGCTTCAGACCCTAATTGTCGTTTCCATGACAGCCAGCTGCAAGGCGGAAACCTAACCCCCCTCCCCCCCCACGCTCCACCCGAGCCACATGGCGCCACGTAGGTTAAACGTATCTGAGCCAAAATGTCCGCTTTCCCCCGATGAACCATGGAACGTGAGGAGAGCAAGTGAGGAGAGTCTCAGTTAAGGAAATAAAAACCTGCAATATAATTTTCTAGCCCAGATTTGTTATCAGCAATTAAAGTTTCATGACCCTGATATGGGGATGCTGATGGATGTCGTGCTACGGGGCTCACTGCGCGATGTGGATGGACGCCAGCCGAATCCATAGTAACTGTAACGTCAGCGCCATGCCAGTGTCCCACCGCCGCTTTCTCAAGGACGCCCTGCCAATCGCAGCACCTCAAATCCCGTGCCACTCCAGGCGAGGTGCCATTGGGGGGGGGGGATTAAGTGCCTGGAGTGAGGCTTCCACAGAAAAACATTAAAAGTAAAAGGTGAAAAACCAGCTCCGGAAAGACTGATATGCTCACCTCATCGGCCTGAAAGAGAGGCGGTAGCTGATTGGCTGAGGGCTCCCCCTGACATACCTCCTCCCTGACCTCCAGCCCCCCACAGTAACATCTGGGAAGTCCCTTTTAAGAGCTGGATGAAAACCTCTTTCTTTTCACGCCTTCCCTCCTCATAAAAAATAACTGAAGGCTCTGTAAATGAATTCTGACTCTGGAATTGGGAGTTTGAGTTCTGGCAGATAGATCTGTACCCCCCCCCCCCATATCACACGTCCAGCCTAAATATTGAAACAATCTTCCAGACACTTTTCCCTGGGCTCTGACAAAGTTACTGTCAGCGTGGGTCAGGGCCGTTGTTGGTGCCCTAACGTTGTGATGACATTTCCTTGACAACCCCTTCGTGGTGTGCTGACATCATTCTCCTGTTTGTGCAGGGCTAAGAGGCTCGTAATTTAGCCCAGAATGACCTGCATCGGTTCCTTGTCCCCATTCGGGGCTCCATCAGCTGGCTCTGTGTCCAACATCTTAAGGATCAGGGGGGGCAGAGAGGCACGGGCAGCTCGGTAAAACTCTCCCGCTCTCAATCACTGGCTGTGACACAACAGTGACACATACACAGAGCATAATATTTTTCAGGTGACATGTCAGCTTATACACTTTCAAGGAAATAGTGTGGAGAATGCCATTTTTCATTTAAGAATAAACAAACATAAGCATTAAGAGCTGTTCTGTGTGCAGGTGGTTTCACACTTTAGACTCCCTTGAGTACATTTTCTATGTCAGCACATTTTCTAGCCTACTGCTTTTTCTAGACAGATACTGCAGTTATGCCACATTCTGGACCCCCATTCAGGAATTTCTTGTATCTCACAAAACACTAAAAAAATTTAATAAGAAATAATCGATTAAGCCTGTTGAAACACCAAGTTGTTCATGCGACTGAAGCAGAAAGATGTAATACTGTGAAATTAGCGGGCACATTTTGCTTAATTTCAGTGCTTAATATTTCATGGTGCAGCACTGGAGACTTGCATGTAACAGTGGTAGGTGATGGATCTCTGGATCCACTGCAGTATGAAGGAGAATTGAAACGCCTCAGATTTTTTCTCTGTTTCATCGATAATGATTATTTGAATATTCTTCTTCAGGCCTGTGGAGGATTTCTGCTATGTGCTTGGTTTGGTGGCATTTGGTGACAGCTGCACGCATTCCTGTGACGTTAATGTCCACTGTTTGTGGATATGCAAAGTGGGGTTGATAAGAGTTGTTGCGTTTCCCTTATTGCAGTTACGGAATGATTCGTGTTAGCGATGTTAAGGACGTTAGCGCTGTTAGTGGTGGTAGTGCTGCTAGCTGTGTTAGCAATGTTAGCGCTGTTAGCCATGTTAGCGGTGTTAATGCTCTTAACGATGTTAACGTTGTTAGTGGTGGTAGCTCTGCTAGCCGTGTTAGCGGTGTTAATGCTGTTAACGATGTTAGCGCTGTTAGTGGAGGTAGTGCTGCTAGCTGTGTTAGCAATGTTAGCACTGCTAGCCGTGTTAGCGGTGTTAATGCTATTAGTGTTAGTGATATTATCAGAGTGTGATTCATGCCATTATACTATGGTGTTTTAATAAAGTGTTTTAATATGGCTTTGCTGGTTACCAGGGGCCTGTGCGGTCGGGACAGCCTTCTGCATTCTTCTGTTTCTGATTTTTTCTGTGTTTTTTATTCTCTGACCTGCTGATTGGCCTCTAAGCATGTAATACTCCCCATAAATGGCTTATCCTACCACCTAAGTGGCCCTAATAGGTAGGTGGGCATTTTGAGGATGTGAATCAAAACTTAGATCTTATCCTTTACGATGACGGTTCCAGCAACAATCTAGGCTGTCAATAAAACTCTAGTCTCTTTGTAAGAAATAGCTCAATGCAGGACCTTTAAAGATCTTTAAAGATCAGTAACTGACAGTTTCCAGTGCATCAATACAGCGGAAATATGTAGCGGGTGTTTCCGATAGCAACGTGTCTGTAAGTTAATTCATTCCATAGGTGGGGGCTCTATCCACAGTAATGAGTGAAGGTCACTTTATACAGTGATATCAAATGGCCATTTTTATTCTCGGTTTCACGCGTACCCCCCTGGCATTACGTGTGCGGATCCCACACTGGCCCCCGCAGAGAGCCGCTAACAGGGCAGGTTTTAAATGAGCCCCCATGGAAACAGATGTGAAACAGCATGGGGGTAGGTGGGGGCAATCTGCCTGCTCCCGATGCCTAATAAATGGCAGGAGACAGCTGTGAAACGCTCGAGTCGTCGCGCGGAGTCGGCACCGATCGTCGTCAACCCGGCGCTGTGATTATCAGCCGCTCACCTTGTGCGGCAGACTGTCAGTTACAAGCTCGCAGAAGCAGGGCACACGTGGTGCACATGTTTATTGGTGTTTCCTGCTTGGAAACACGTTAAGAACATGAGGGGTGACTAGTGACTAGTCGGGGCCTGTTTGCATGTGCGTGCTTTGGATATTTTATGGCTTTCATGTCCATTTCTTTGATACTGAAGAGTGAATAGTGGCAAATTAAGGCACCATGTTTAAGAAATGTATTCTCTCAGTGTTCATTAAAACTCCACGACAGGATGAAGTTAAATGCTCCCTTCTGAACACAAAACAAATGAACTCTATTAAAATATTAATTAAACTGATGCCAGAGCGTAGCATGTATTAAGCTAATGTGATTTATAATCAAGGCTAACAAAGCGATAACCTGTCACACTTAATAAAACTCTTCTTGTCTAAATGACAGGCAGCTTTATTTTTCTGCAAACCCGCTGTGGACACTGAAGCAGGACCTTCCCCTCTCATTCTGCCGTGCTCTTCCTCTTGGGCTGCCCTGTTTAAGAGCCCAGCCGCGTTCTGCTCCGTCCCAAATCCCATCAGCTTCACATCATCCAAAAAACTCAGATTAAGGCCACATCCCTCTGCCTATTTTTGTTTTGTTCGAAAATTCCGGAACATCCTTGTAACTTTTTGAGACGTATGCGGATCTGTTTCGCTGCCAGAGCGAGGATGAGATCTGCTTTTTGTGTCCATCCCCCTCCACCCTGTCCGAGCGGCTGAGAAATGAGGGCTGGCCGAGGAGCAGGAAGTGATGCGTGAGCCCCGTGAGCTGGCCGGCAGGGGCAGATGAGGCTGCGGCTCCTGGCAGGGGTAACGGACACCAGACGGCCTCGCTGGTTCACCTTCTCAAGGGCAATCGTGGGATTAACGACCAGCATCTCTGGTGGCTTCCACCGATGAGCATACCAATCATCTACTCCCTGGCCTACACACTCACTGAACACACTGCCGCCCCACCCCCCCACCCCTGCACCCCCCCGCACAATGCCGTCGGGTGGATGGTAGGGGGGTGTTTGTGTGTTTGACAGAATAATGCTTCATCCTCACAATGTAACAGCCTGTTCTATTGTGCAGAGATCCATCTGCCTGTAAGCTGGGTCCATTTACTCAATAAAAAGCCTCCTCAAGCATCTCACATACACACACACACATGCACACACAGACACACACACACACACACACCGACATGCCACACACACATAACACCACACACACACCCACACACATATGCACAAACAGATCCTATATTCCTATCATTGTGGGGACTCTCCATTCATTTCTACAGGCATGACCCTAGTCCTAACTATGACAACCTTAAACCCCTACCCAGCCCTAACCTTAACCAAACAAAATGACATTTGACATTTTTTTATTAAAGCTGAGGTTATCCTCACGAGGTAACAAGTTACAGGTTTTTATTACTTTGTAAGGAAATGTGGTCCCCACAAAGTAATAATGACACACACGCACACACATATACACACATTTGCTCACTCTCTCCCTCTTCCCGAGATGTCAGCAATGCGAAGCCACTGTGTGGATTCTTGCTGTCTGCTATGGCTAATATAAACCCAGTGGTAACATCAGTGTCCGGGACGGACGCTGCGAGAGCGACAAGTCTGACAGACAGGAAGTGAAGCAAATGGAATGGCAGCTTTATTCCGGGTGACGTGCTGTCTGTTAAGAGCATTTACTTACACAAACAAGGTAGCAAATGAGAAATTAAAAAGGAAGGCTGGAAAAGGACCCATTTATAAGCCTCAGAGGATCTATAACTGTCAGCGTCTTCATGCTGTCAGACAGCGAGTTCCGTTGCGTCTCTGTAGCGTCTCCGTGGCGATCCCGTCAGGCTGTTCCTTCTCAAGCTGCCCCCCAATGCCCCCGGTCTCTGGGGAGCAGTCAGCACCTCCAGGCTTTTCATCTGCTCTCAGGTCGGGCCCGTAAACCGAAAACGACCAGTCCGTTCCCATCCTCTCCCCTGTCTGTCAGCGGGTACCCCCTCGGCACTGATCATTAATTCTCCCCCCCCGGTTCCGCTGCCGCTACTTCGAGGCCAGAGCGAGCCACTTAATGAGGCTGGGGATATTTTGAATTTTGGGGGGGATTTGCTGAAGGCGGCCTGCCTGATCGTGGAGCCGGTCATGGACGAGGTAAAGCATTTGAAGACCTAGCCCGAAATGCGTAATTTCCTACCATTGCCGCTTGCCTTGGCAGAGATACCGTTCAACGATGGTACACAAGCAGGAGATGGAGGTACACAGAGGAGGCGGGCATATCAGAATGAGCCTCAGATTTAGTTGGTCTTTTAACAAATGGACTTGGCATCGGTCCGCTCAGGGGTGACGAGGAACTGACCTCACTGGATGCACACCTACCTACAGATGCACTTCGATTTATTCCTTCTGATGAATTCATTTAGATTCCCACGTTTCTCTCCACGCTGATTACTTTCTTTCTCGGGCTTTTATCTAACATTTTCAAAGTTGCCAACCTGAAGCTGTGGCCCCACTGCAAACTGCATTCGAACCCAAACCACGGCGTCTCACTAACGGCGCGCCTCCACTTTGCCGCTTAAAACACCGTATCTGACTTGAGAGGCTTGATTTTGATCTCGCTCAACGTGGCGGCGGTTTCTGAAGCTTATTTTCCTGGCCCTCGGATGTTTTATCTTCCCCTTCCGAAAGGACCATAAGTGCAAACTGGCAAACTGCCTCCTCATTTGCAACAACAAAAGCACGCCTCGGAGATTAATTTGCACGGGAAGCACGCGTGCGGAGATTGCGGTCGGCCTCTGGCTCGCTCGCGGTGCCGTGTCTCTTGACACAGGAACCCGTTGGTCACCAGTTTTCACTTTTAAAAACAGCATAATGGTGCTTGGCAGAGGAACCTGAACGTGGTTTAACATGCTTAGTGCTGTTCACTGGCAATGAAATACCACTGAGCAGGACTGTGGTACTTTGGAGGCGATTAGAATCAAATCCTTGTCTCGATCACAGTGTCTGTCAACCCACTGGGCTAATGAGGGTACCTTCCTAGCAAGTCAATTTCACTTTGTCTCAGACAGGGGGCGCTAGCAGCGTAGATTACCTAGGGTGCCACATGGTGTTCGACCACGCAGGTGCTGGTAATCTGTAACGGCTCATCCTCCAACAATCATCCTCCTACAAGCAGAATCCCACCCACAGGCCAGGTGGTTCCTGTACATTAAAAGGAAGAATGACCAGCAGATACAGTGGAGTGAAGCGACATGGATGGTGAGAGTGATGAATGGACAGGGGACTCGTCACATGGAGAGATCCATTATGTGCTGATTTGAGGTTCACGTGGGCTTCCTCTTGGCCATCACTCCACACGCTGACAACTTCTCACGATGGATGGCGTTTCACATGGAGGCAACGTTCACTAGACAGTTAATATCACGCAAATTCTTGGGATGGACTGTGTGCCGGAATGAAAAGTTGGTTTCTGTAGGTGGTTCATTCTAGAACATAAACCAGGGCCTGGATTGTGCCCCATCGGCACAGTTAGATGTGGGCTGTTCTTTCTCCCATTTAGCATATGATTAGCGGTAAACGAGACTGGGATGGTAAATTACAGGCCGAAAGTGATGGTCAAATGAAGGGTTAGGTGGGTGATGGCCATTAGCAGCGTAAAGATCATCGTACCTGAGAGAGGAAATGCTGGGGGGGGGGTGGTTAGACTGAAGGATCTGGATGGCCTTCCCCGCGAATCCAGTTACGGGTGTACAGCCATGAACGGAAGGGCTCTGTGAGTGGGCTAGATAATTATATTAAGCTTATAAACACCCCCCAGTTTACTGACACGGCAAACATAAGTTCCTACACACGTACGCTACAAAGGCATTCGCCGTGTATCTCCTGTACATTTACATTTTACATTTATTTTATTTAGCAGACACTTTTTGCCAAAGCGATGAGGCAGACAGCACATCACAAACATACGGCTGTCAGGGACTCAGATAGGAGTAAGCAGAGCTAGGCTGAGCTTCCAGTCACTGTGGCCTCCTATCACTGTAACACCTGCACAGGCCAAAAAACATACAGGCAGCCGGCGGGTGACGAATCAGATCCATTCCAGAAGTCGGTCTTTAAGTTGAATTTGTAGGTAAGTCAGAAAAATAGTAATAGAATAGATGATATTAATTGTTATTAAACATTAACCAAAGAAGTGCCTACACATGGGACTATACTGTACCTGGAGCTGGGGAACAATTGAAGCCATGCAGTGTTTATAAGAGTAACAAAGTGGTACATGCATCCATTATTATGAACCATTGTGTTTAACCTGCATTTTTAGTATATTAGGCTTTATGGCAGTCTGTTCATAAGTACGAGTTGTCCGTAGGTCAGATGTTCTTAACCTGGGGATTGCCTGTACCCTAAACGCCAAAATGTACTAAACCATTGGCCTTGTACAGCCAGCCTATATACTGATACACACACAACTAAGAACATTATAATATAAGAGAACATTGATGGCCCAATACCAAGCAGACGATACTAACACGGTAGTGTCACGTTGATCTATAAAAGCCTGTTTTATTTTGAATGTTGTACTAATGCAGGGAGATATCCCATTCAGTCCTGTGCTATACCTGGACAAGCTTCACAAAGACTCGGAACTGATGTAGTCATGCAGTTTTTGGTCTGCGTGAACCCAAAAGCCGCTTTGTTCATACGACTCTGTAAGTCACCCGATCATTATGCAAATGGAACGAGAGAGAGAGAGAGATACAGAGAGAACGAGAATCAGAGAGAGAGAGAGAGAGAGAGAGAGAGCGGCCGAGGCCTCACTGAAGGTCATCTGCTCATGCAGGCCCTCCCTGAGGTGCCCAGAAACAGGTATGGGCTGGTGCCCAGGACTCTGGCCAGAAGTACCTGCATGCGGGTCCAGGGGGTTCATGCTGATTATCCCTGGGTCAGGGGGCCTGCTCGGTTCCGGGATCCAGCAGGAGAACACGACACACCCCCTGGTTTTCAGTGCAGAGCAAACTGTCGGCCCCCGAACATATGCAACACCACGCGCACGAGTGCTGGACGTCACGCTAAAGTGCGCGAGCGGTTATCGGGCCTCCTCAGAGGAGGCCCCAGCTCCTGTTAGCTCCCAGGGTCCTCTTGTAGCGCTTTTGCACATCGCTGCCTGCATAATTCCCCACGATTGGTGAGGGTCATGAAAGGAGGTGTGGGATAGTATCAGCCGCAGAGCTGCCTGGCCTCTCGCCACCCTCCGCTTCGGGTCTCCAGGCATCGGACACACTTGAAATTCCCCCGTAATACCAACTCAAGCCAGCCAAGGAATAAAAGGGATTTTTATCCTTGTGGAAAATGGAAAGTGTTAAGGGGAGGACTGTGTGTGTGTGTGTGTGTGTGTGTTTTTTTTTAATCCATGTGGGGAAAAAAATCGAATGTAATCACCGTATCCTCATTAAAGCACTGAACAGCGATGAGGTTAGACAGATGTGTCAGTTGAGGTAAAGTGCAAGGCAGAGATCAATGCTCCTCGAGAAATATACGCGGAGGGAACATCAGCCCAGCCGCCGGGATGATAAATCTGTGAGTGGCAAGAGCGGAAGGGGGAAGGAATTAATTAATGCCAGAGCGGGAGCCGTGCAGCCTTTGATGCAGAACCGGGAGCGGGGAAAGGAACGTGTGATGTCTGCCCCGTGCTGAGGCCATGAAACGGCGATCCTAAATATGATGGTTATTTCAAGGAAGGGTGGGTATCACAAGAACGGTGATGCCAGATAATGTGGCGATATGGCAGACTTCAGGACCCCGCGCCTCTCATTGGAAGGTCATCGGTTCAAATCTCAGGGTCAACAGTATGATGTCATTGTTGGGCCACTACGCAAGGCCCTTAACACCCAATCGCTCCAGGAGCAGTTTGACCCTGCTATCTCAAAAAAAAAAAACAATAAATATATGGACCATCTCTTGGACCCTTCATGCAGTAGCAGGGAGTTTTCTTTCATAACTGTGCAATGAGGTGAGGAATTGCTGTTAATATATCATGGGATCATTCGCTTTTGGACAGGTGAGCAGGATTATGAAAAGATGGGACCTCATCCAGGGAAAGGCTTTTGAGGGGATACAGTGTCTTCAAAAGCTGCGGCCGGCTCTTCGGTGTGAGTGTCGGTGTGATCCTTGTGATCGCGGATGCCTTTTGCCACGGTGAATCAAAGCTACTATGTATAGCCAGTGGTCAAACATGCAGTGCCACACAGATCAGTGTTCTCATGCATGTGCTAATTGATCGGCATTTCACTCAGGCCTGATGCTTCGGTGAATCAAACAGCGGAAAAGAATCACTGAAAAAGATCTATATGTAAAGCTTGAAAAAACTCCATCACTTGTGACGTCACTGAGCCCCTCGGCCCACTTTACCACAGGCTAACCAGGGCCCATTTGGTGACATAGGCAGCGTTTATGAGGTTTAGCAGAGATCCCCCCCCCCCCAGCAAACTTTACTAACAGTGAATTCCTCCGGCGTGGAGGAGCTCGCAGAGAATGTGGAGTTTTCCAAAAGCTCCACATGAGCCTCGACCGGCACTGATGCTAACGGCGTCGCATTTTGTCATGTTCGCTTCAGCTGAGCGCTGTTTGTTTCTCCAGACTGTCGTTTGTTATCGCCCCGCCTGAACGTGGCACTTCCTCCGGCTGAAGGGTCCGCTTATGTAAATGCGCTTTAAGCTTCCACCACAAAACCACACAGGCCATCTCCTCCCTCGAGCGCTCGATAGCTGTGATATATAAAAACGGCAGCACTGTGAAATCTATTCACCCTGCGCGCTCCGTTTAGGGAGTGACAGCGTTCTGCCGCCTGCTTAAACGTGACACTGAATATTTAGAACAAACGCAGAGGAGGATTCGATTAGAACGGATTCCTCGCAGTAGCTGAGTTTCAAATCAAGTTCGTCATGGCAGAGGCACCAACTTAGGGCTGAAGATGAGGGGCTGGTAACCGAAAACAAGCCACTCTAGGGAGTGATTCTGGCAAAGAAATGGAATTATGAGGTCATCGGAACAATGTCTTTTCCAGAAAGCCGTGTTTGTGGTCCGGGGTGAGATGGAACCGCGTGATTTCTATTGATTTGCTTTGATATCGATTTTCCTGCTGGTGTCTTGCCCACATATGCTCCTGGGTTACTGCTGACGTGTCTCAGCTGCGTTTGAATCAGGTGTCGCGAGACGTCACGGGAGAGACCTGGGTTCGAATCCTGCCATGCCAAGGATTAGGGCCTGCTGCCAGTCACGGGTGGGGCTCCACCTACATCCTGCTGGTTCCTTCATTAGTTGTCGTTAGCTTAAGTCCAGCTGTGATTGGTAAAGCATGGATTACCACACACATTGACATTCAAACCCTACATTCTCTAATCACTAGTTGGATCTCATTTATATTCTAGCTTTTGTCCCAAGAGGTTGCAAGAATAATCAGACATTTTCTCACCTATAAGGGGAAGGAAAATGTTGCTTATTCCAAAGTGACTGAAGTTTTATATAAAAAGATACAACAATTACCTCCTTATTTAAAACTGTTTTTTTGGGAAAAAACACGGGAGTATATGCGAGTGTGTAGGCGGGAGTATAGGCGGGTGTATAGGTGGGTGTTTAGGCGGGTGTGTCGGTGGGTATGTAGGCGGGTGTATAGGCAGGTGTGTAGGCGGGTGTGTAGGTGGGTATGTAGGTGGGTGTGTAGGCGGGTGTGTAGGTGGGTATGTAGGTGGGTGTGTAGGCGGGTGTATAGGTAGGTGTACTGTATAGGCGGGTGTGTAGGTGGGTGTATAGGTGGGTGTTTAGGCGGGTGTGTAGGCGGGTATGTAGGCGGGTGTATAGGCGGGTGTATAGGCGGGTGTGTAGGCGGGTGTATAGGCGGGTGTGTAGGTAGGTATGTAGGTGGGTATGTAGGCGGGTGTGTAGGTGGTTGTGTAGGCGGATGTGTAGGTGGGTGTATAGGTAGGTGTGTAGGCAGGTGTATAGGCGGTGTCCATGGACCTCAGGACTCAAGACTCAGGACCTCAGGGTTACAGTCCTAGTGCCACTCCTGCATCATTTTTGCATCCAAGAGTGATAAGTTCCCTTCACACATTTCCTCACTGTTCTGACATCAGAGCACATAACCATGTGACACAGGGATGGGTGGAAAGGTGGCGACTTTATTTCGGAGCGGGATCAGAGACAGAGCACTCACACCCCTTACAGTCACCAGCATCGCGTCTGATCATACTTGAATAACAAACATTCTTCCTTTTTTTCAGGAGGGAAATAGCAGGTGTTTGATTCACGCTGAAGATGAGAAAGGTGCTGAGTCGCAGGGAGGAGCCCCGTGTGGCCAGCTGGGGCCACTGCAGCCACGGCAGGAACACTTCGCAGTCCGGATAAAAGACGAGTCATTACCTCGCGCGGCGCAGAAACACATTCATGTCTTTGAAGGAGAGGAAGAGAAGGAGAGGTAATTCTGGTAATTTACTATTGGAGGGAGAGAGAGAGAGAGAGAGAGAGAGAGAGAGAGAAGGAGAATGAGAGAGAGGTGTGGGTCTTTCTCTGTCAGCCCCTGGAAATGAAATTTCATGAGCACTTTGTCAATGAGATGCACTGCGGCCTGCTTCCAACACCAATCCCCCCGTCCATCCGCCCATCTATTGGGGGGGGTCCTCCCAGCGTATGGTGTGATGATCCATCTATCTGATGGGGGGGGCGCCTGGGTAGAGCTGGCTGGTACTCCCTCCCCACCAAATCCATCGAGCCTGTAAAGCCACACCCACCAGAAGATGGCCTGATGGGAATTAACCCCCCCCCCCACACACACACACACATACATACACACACACACACATTTACACATACACACATACACACACACAGACTCACACACACAGCTTCTGACGGATCAGCCACTAGTGGGCTGCAGTTTTCAAATCAGAGAGCGTCCGTCTGAATGCAGGGGGGTTGAGGGGTGCACTCTGGCCTCTGCTTATGGCTTTGGAGTCGGCACAGGGCCTGATATTTAACTTTCTGCACTCCGGGAATGTTTGCTGCATTTTGATTAAACTGCGGAATTTTCTGGCAACTCTGCCTACGGGGAAAATCTGACATGGATGATGCGGGTCTGTGCCTCTGTGCAGACGGGGAGTTTGAAGGAGCCCCAGCCTGGATTCCAGGCATGGCTGATTATCACGGAAAGCCGCACCCCACTCGTCACATTAATTCAGAAGCCCGTTCCCCGCAATCATTTAGAGTATCACAGAAGGAAAATGAGGCTGAAAATCAGATTATACAGTTACCACTCCATCTGTGCACAAAGAAATTAAAAATGACACACTGAGATGATCCCTAACGTTAGCGATTTGCTAAGCAAGCATCTCATTGGAGCTCATTTGGAAAGGTATCGGCAGGAACATCCTCTCCAGGGTTCCTCTTTAAACTCACCTGAAACAGTAGCTCCAGGGCCAGATTCACTGGTTAATTCTTTGCGGCTCTTTAATTAAGCCATTTTATGCGGTGTGCAGCATGTCTCCAGAAATTAAGTGCAAATTAAAAAAAGGAAACTGAACATTGTTAGCGGTGACATATCACACGGAATGACCTGATGCTGAAAATAGCGTTTTTCTCGATGGGGGATTCTGGATGGAGACTGGAGATGAACCAAGGCTCTGAGGAGCCAAGCCAGTGGCTATTGTGAATATATACATGTATTGTATTTGTATTTGTTTTTCTGGCAGACGGTCTTACCCTAAAGCACTTGTTGGGAGGGTACAAAATACATTGTTTTGCAGTGTAGATAAAGCATGTAATCTGAATGGGGGGGTGGGTGGCTCAAGGGGGGGTGCAAGAATGGCATCAGGCTCCGTTTTGGTGATGTCACATTTCCATGGTGATGGATCAGTAGGCTCACTCCAGCCGGAGCCTCAGTTAATGATGCCCAGCTGCTCCTGGTTGGACTGATTGCTCTGCTAAAAGACCCAGGGCCGGCTGGGTAGATGCAGACCCGCAGGCCTGAGGGAGGGAGGTGTGAGATCGCAGGGGTACCTCTGCTCTGCCTGGGGCTGTAATTTTACTTTGGTCTATCTGGCATCATTTCTGATTCATTCTTTCAAGCAGACCAATCATCCGTCCGCTTCTCTCCTCCGTAATGCTTTCCTGTCATTTGAAGCCTGCCGTTCTTCACGGTTTCCCTTGTATGGCAAAATTTACATTAAATTTACTTTAGCGGATTCTTTTCTCCAAAGCGGCATAGAAGCGAGGCAGGTAGCACATTACAAACATACGACTGTCAAGGAGTCGACTGGGCTAAGCTTCCAATGAATGCCCTGTTACAAGTCTTAGTATAGGAGCAGTAATTACACAGCACCTTCCAACAAAGCAAGAACCTTATAAGACAGCTACTCACGGAACATAGAGTGGTATCAGGTTAGTAGAGGTGTTCCTGGGACAGATCAGTCAAGGGTCAAAATCAGTCAAAATTTCTTTTTTTTTTTTACCAGCCAGCAGGCTAGTGTTCACTTTCTGTAGTTGTCTCAGGCAAGTGGATGAGCTTTATTTCCGTCCCTGCTAGAGGTGTTTCTTGAAGGTGGAGAGGGAATCTAATGCACGGATGATTATAAAATCTGCCCCAGACATGTTATAGCATGAGGTAGCTAAGTCAGCATTGCCTGAACATTGTTGGCACTCAAGGGCAGAGCTTGTGTGAGTTTTACTTACACAAAAATGTTCTGAGGGTAAAAGGAAAAATGGCTGATCCAGAGAGATTACCAATCAGATTGTAGAGGAGGTGGGTCTAAGCAACTAGAAGAGGTAGGACCAAGACATCAGATTGGTCAGACCCACCTCCTACAGTTGCTTGAATCCACATCCTCTACAACCTGATTGGTTACCTCTCAGAAACAGTCATTTTTCATTCCACCCTCAGAACATTTTTGTGTAAGTAAAACTCCCATGAGCTGTTTGCTTGCCCCCCCCCACCCCAGAGCAAACATCAAAATCCATCCATCAAAAGGCCAATTAATAATTTTATCAGGGTCACAGGCAACAGTGATATACTTCCTCTTTAGTGGCACAAAAAGGAAGACAAACAATTCAGGTCGACGCTTAATTTTAGTTTGTACAGACCACCCTCCAAAGTGTAACTTATCGCTGTAATTACTGCATATGGCGGGAATTCACACATTCTGGAGTTTCCAGAGCGAAATTACATCTGTCAGTAATGGAGAAATGGGAAGGAAAAATTAATCCAGTTTAATCTGTTGAGCACATAAGCGGACACAATATAATTGTGAGTCAAAGTGATAAAGAGTCAAGCCCATGGACAAACATTAGCACAGATTACAAATCGCCAATTTGCCTGTGTGACTGATTTTAATCTGCGTCCATTTTTTGGGTTTGGGGGGGTTATATTTGGAAAATTTTGTTTAGATTTAATTTAAATGGTAGCAAGGATTGAAAACAAGGATATCATGTTTTTGTGTGGATATCTAACGAATTGAAACAATGTTGGCAGACAGTGTGGGTGGGACAACACGGGGGCCCCAGTGCTGATAGGATGATAGATGACAGGCGTGTTTGGGGGAGGAGTCAAAAAAGCTGATCCACCCTCATCTACTTGAAACCACACACACGACACGATGTCTGGCAACCCGACGGGGGCTGGCTGGCGGTCTGAAAGCGGGCGAGTGTGCCACCCAGCTCCCCACGCCAGATGACCACCCGGCGCCAAAAATCAGAAAAGGGAAACTGTTGATTTTGGGATGAGCATCTGGTTCAGGGAATAGGCAGCAGATGGCCAGGGGGCTCTGGAAGAATTTCCGTCGGGGACCCGGAGACGAGAGCGACGGGGAGAGCGGAGGGAGAGGGAGCAAAACGGACAAACTGCCAGGGAAACGCTGGTGCATTAGAGTCGTGCCATGGAGCGGGCCGTGGCCGGGGGGGGGGGCCGCCAGCTTGCATCACAGATGAGCCCCAGGTCTGACGCATACACCAATTAGCACTCTAAGAGTCAATGAGCCTTTTTCTGAGTACATTATCGCAAGAGGGGGTGGGGAGCGGGCACGTGAGGGCAGGGTAATATCAGGTGACGAGCACCATCTGACCGGCTGCCATGACAACCTGGCATCAGACCCAGGAAACACACCCAGACCCTGATGCCCGACCCCACACCCTACTGAAGACCTTATATTCTAACATGCTGATACCCACACATCCGTCTTTTGTTTACCTCTCCACTTTTCTTGACTGCCATCCCAAATAAAGTCCCCGTCCCTTCCTGCCAGCCTCCTATCACCTCTTTCTTTTTGTCAGTTTCTGTCGAAACATGCTTCCCGTCATAGCGGAAGCCGATTGTACTCCACTGTGCCGTCATAACAGTACTCCGACTTCCCTGCTCCGGAACAAACTGCACTGCTCACTGCAGTGTCCCACCACCCCTTCACTGTCTTATGCATCACACAACCCCCTTTTAGGGCACCGGATATGTGAACGCAAAATCCACTCAGGCAGAGATGGCAGACCAAGAAGCAGCATCTTTCTGAAGAGATCCTGCCATTCAGTCACCTTTCACCTATCACTTCCGGAACAAACATTTACTGGGCATAGACAATGGCAACTATTGAGCAGGTTATTGGTATAACGTGTCAAATGGGTTTGTACTAAGCCGCAGCATAACACGCCACTATGCAGCGTCTGTGGTGCTGATTCAATCTTCTTCAGACAGGAAGGTAAAGTGAGCGATATAAAGCTGTCAGGATCACTCACGCTCCGCACTCTCACTCTGGCGACTCCGGCCTCGCTGCTCGGGGTAAACACACAGAGATTAAGCAAAGAGGAGCCCGACCCGGTAGTGTGTGGTAGTGTGTACTTATTACGGTAGCTGGCACGGCTTGTCATGGAGACGGCGTCGCGGTGAAAACCGCGGCTGGCAAAGCCTCCTCTGATTCATTGCATCAGCGGGGGGGGGGGGACGTGTGATTATCAAAGCGGTCTCACCGCGGTGGATGAATGCCTCCGTGGGGTTTAACAAATCCGGTCACGAAAGGGTGAAATTACCAGAACCAAAGGCGTAGCGGAGCAGTGGGTGCCAGCAGGAACACGGCGTCCTCCAGGGGGCAGCGGTGAGCCCCCACGGCGAACGTACTTCGAGAGGTGTCATTTAAAACAAAAAAAACAAAAAAACGCGGCTGTGGGGGGAGGCGTCAGCTGCAGGAGCTGAAGAATGTAAATTTAACCGGAAGGCCTAGATCTTGGAGGAAGGCGACTCGCTGGCAGGGAAGATGGGGTGGCGGGGGCACATGAGACGGGCGCGGTGCTGATCGGGAGCGCGGAACACGCGGAACACGGGGAACACGGGGAACACGCGGAACACGCGGAACACGGGGAACATGTGGAGCTGTCAGCTTCTCTGTTTGCTCCAAAAATACCCGCGACGTCGGCGGCGCTCCGGGTGGTGGGGGCCTTCTCTTTCTGTCTGAATTACAAACACGCCCATTACACCCTATTGGCCTGAGTCTGACAGCCGAATAGGCTCCACGTTTAGTGACATGTGCCTTAATAATATATAAATAAGGTCCAGGAGATTTTGGACCTGCTATGTCACCTTAGGGGGAGTGTGCTATGTAATGCACCCCCCCGAAAACACACACACACACACACACACACACACACAGAGGTTTATAATTATATCTTTGTGGGGACTCTTCATTCACTTCTATGGGGTAATCTGTAATCCCAACATGACGAGCTTAACCCCTACCCAGCCCTAACCTTAACCATAAGTAACCAAACAAAATACGAGACATTTTTGGTTTTTTGATTGCATTCACAGATCTTTGTGGGGACCTTAAAAATGGTCTCCACAACATCAAAATAACAGATTTTTATTACATTGCAGAGGACATTGTAATACAAACGTAATACACACACACACACACACTCACACACACACACACACACTCACAGATAGAGACACACAGGATGCCAATTAACAAAAACCTTTAAACCTTGTGGAGCCCAGGATGCTGGATCACAACTAAGCCGGAAAGTGGCTCCATCACCATAACGGACAGCAGGCGAGACCCTGGCGGCCAGTTCTGGCCCTGGGATTGGCTGGCTGTGGGTCCAATGAGACGGCTGGTTGTGTAAATAGGTAAACAGAGTGTCCAGCTCCAAAGAAACCCCTCAGCCATGTGTCTGAGGACAAGTGCTCATGTTCCGGTCGGATTATTGCGCCATTTAGTGCAGGACCTTCATAACATCCTTGTGCTGTTATCCAGAGGGGCGCCTCCAGTAGGCCTGGAACAGCAAATACAAGCAATCAGAAAAGGGCACCTTTCAATTTGACCGCCATTGTGTAATGACGATACAACTCTGCCTTAATGAGCAAGCATCAAAAATTAATTAAAAGCAGATACCGTAATGAGCTCTCACTTGCAAAACATATTATCGCTGTATAATAAAGTTTGATTGTTTAATTTATTTTGTGCACCGATACTGTGTTTATTGCGCGGAAACCAATTTTCCGAGTGCTAATTTTTAGCTAATGGCCTGGTTCAGACGGGCTCGGCCTGTCAGAAGGCATAATCATGCTCTCTAATCCTGACAGCAAGAGGTGGCGGCAAGCATCGCTGTAACAGGGTCTGCAGGGTGGTGGCGCTAGCGAGAAATCACAACATGCCACAAATATATAGGAAATGGACATAGAATGCAATAATGTAAAAATGTTGATCTATAGTATGGTTCTTACTCTATAGTAAGTACACAAACTTAGGGATATCACATATCTCCTTAAACTTTCATCTACGTAGGATACCGGAAACGTCTCTGTTTTTCCGACCCATGTGTGCTATTTTCGCTTTGCCTTTCTCCAGATTTAGCGCCTGACCACAGGAGTGCTGGCCGTATCTCACCCCAGCGACAGCATGGCGATAAGCACCACATCGCCGCGGCACGAAAACTCCAGCATCACCAGGATTTTAAATAAAGGACTCAGGTCGTACTTTGCTCATTTATCACAGATAGAAATGCATGATTACATTATTCGTTCTTCAGACACAATCTCTCTCAGCCTGAGCACAGCACCTGGATCCTGAACACTAAAGAAAGCTGTGACTTCCAAAAATCATGTCGTTGTAGTATGTTTTCTTGTTGTTGCAAATATCGTGTTCTCATTATTTTCTAATGGAGAAGTTAGAAAGATCTGTTTTATTTATATGTTTTTGACATTTTTTTCCTTATGAGATAATGCTGTTTTCTTGCCCTGTTTGCCGTGGAGATGGATTCGTATCCGGCTGCTGAACGCGTTTCCATCATCGCAACATAACTAGCTTTTCTGATATGACCTCCTGGCATCTACTGAATGATTCAGCAGCGCCCGGCCTGTCGTAGCGCCCGACAGACACGGATCAGTCATCCTGACCGCGACCGCATTTGTGTTCCCCTGAAACAGACCGAGCGAGCAGCCATATCCTGGAGAGTGGTCACAACCTGACCGACCCAGTGCCAGGGAGGGTCTCGTTCCCATGGCGATGATGTATCATTCCCCTCAACCCCCCCGATGTGAAGGTGAAGGTCAAGGTGGCCTCGAAAACGCACCATGTCTCCATGGCGCCTCCAGTGGCCATAATGTGAAGGGCACTCCACATCAGACATGAGACTGGCTACCAGTTAGGCTACGTGCTGTTTTCATTTCACATCCGGGGTGGTGTCTGGTCCCAGGCAGAGCTGAGACGTCGGTGTTGTGCCACACCCCCATTGCTTGTGTCTGTGTTCCCCTGTTTCAGACAATGCCCCCCCCCCCGGCTCAAGGCACAGTGGTAGGCTCACCCGTCCATCAAGGGCTGAATAGAGAGGTGCTTCCTAGGAGTCACCCGGTGACAGTTACGTGTGTCTTTTTCTCTCCGGCATTTTTTTAAATCAATAAAGTGCTGATTGAGATCCCGCCCTTAGCATCATTAGCCATCTCTGTCTCCATTAATCAGCCAGGTGACGGTCACGCCATGTCGCCACTTACAGATTCACCTGCCGCTCCCTGCCGTGAGCTTGAGAGCCTCCAGGCCGTTCGGATGGTGTGGAGAGAGAGGAGGGCACAGAGAAGTCTGGCCTCCGGGGAGAGGGAAAGGATTTTTGCGGGCAGCAAAACATTAGACACTGAAACTGGAGGATGGGGACAGTGGGAATTCCAGGGGAAATTATAAATTGTAAAAGTAGGGCTTATTATCAGGTTAATTTATAGTTGATTTCCTGCTATTGTGAGTGACAAAGAGCAACTGTGGGTTGTGTTAGTCAGGCTGTGTTTCAGCCAGCGATCGATCTGCTGATGTCCGCATCTCAGCCGGAGCCGCTGATCTCATTTCCGTCTTTCAACATCTACGCGGCCCGGATAGACGGCTTGGCGGCTCTGCGGCCCGGTTCTCCACTCTTCTTCAGTATATTGCTTCCAGTTATCGCAGCGATTGGGGGATGTAATGAACGCTGTGTTCCCAGGACGGCGGGGTCCCTCCGCTGCTCCCTTCCGGACCTTTTCTGCTGCTTGGACAGTAACGGCTTTGCCATCCGTCAGTTTGCATATTGATTTCACTGAGGACATGATATTATACTTGTGTGTTAAAGTCCATAAATTCAAACCAGGGCAGCTGTGACCCGTTTTGATGGTGTTTGTTTGCGGCTGAGCTGGTCATCGTTACACGACACCCCCTCACCTCCCCAGAATGTCCTATTTCAGTCGTCATGATGTCATGTTGTGTTTGGGGGGGGGGGGTCACTCCAGGATTTCCAGCTTGATTATGGAAACAGTTGCTATATGCCTAGAAACCTCTGGAGGGCGTCATTCCACCTGCACCTAAACGGGGTAGATTGTACAAAAACAGCTGCATCTCAGGTTACTTTCTTCTGCTAATTTCAAGCATGAGGAAACAGGGACGCTGATGAAACCGGGAATCAAGGTGGTGGAAAACGCACCGGGGATGAAAGTCGACGACCTGCAGTCAACCTGAGGTGTCGAGCGTGTGCGTGCGACCACGCCGGCTCGGTCGGAAAGCGTCTTGTGGGTCTGTTTAGGCCCCCTCCTTCCTCCCTCAGCTCCACCTGTCACTAATTAAGAGCAGCGCCCTGCCCCCAGGTTACCATCCTGGCCGGCTGGACTGTTTCCTGTCGGCGTCACGGTGGTCTGTCGGCTGGACAGGAGCGTGCTTCATGGCTCATGCTGAGCTGTTTAAAATCAGATGGCTTTTGCAGGCGCGTGCGGCCCGGTCTTGATAGCTTTTACAGGACGGCGAGATCCTCCAAGCACAATGACTCTGCTGTCCATCCCTGCACTTTAACTGTGCAAAGACACTTTTGGGACGGGCGTGAGGTCCGTGCTCCCTGGAGAATATCTGTCCTCGCATTTATAGGCTTTCGATAAATCATGTGGCAGCGGAGTAACGTCCGGACGTTTGTGTTGAAATCCCACCGGCATGAGCTGATTCTTTCTGCTGCTCCAATAAAATCTCCATGAATGTACCTGTTTGTGTCTCGCCATCTCTATCGTCTTCTAAGTGCTGTGCAGGAGGCTACTTTCATTGCCTACCTCACCTCCAGCCAGATCCCCCAGAAAGGTGGACCCCTGACTGACAGTGCACTATAACTGAATTTCTTAATGGATGTTTGTGGTGATTGCTCGGTTTCCATGGTTACTTCTAAAAGTTCTTAAAGTCAGTATGCATGTTGGGATACATGTCTGAATCGTACACTATATTGTATAATTGTATACTTCATGCCTCCAATGGCACCAAAACACGTTCCTTATGCTTTTTGCTCTGGGCGAATAAAAGGATTATGATTCTGTATGGAAAAACTGCACTAGGTTTTATACCCACTGACAGTAAGTCCTGTGGGTTTCACCAGTAAGTTCTTTTCTCCAGCAGTTGCACTTCTGTGGGACCTTTGCGAGCGACAGGAAGCCCTTGGGGACGGAGTGGAGTGTCTGCAGGCTGACAGGCGTGGGAGGCGTGAGCAATCGAGGGGGAAGCTAGTGCTTATATGTCTGCGATGACAAAACGAGGTTTCACACAAGAGGTAGTTTGTCCATCTACAGTGACAGAGCGGAGTCTGTTGGTGGGAGACAGGGGGCAGCTCGTACATCTACAGTGACAGAGTGGAGTGTATCAGCGGGCAACAGGAGGCAGCTCGTACATCTACAGTGACAGAGCGGAGTGTATCGGCGGGCGACAGGGGGCAGCTCGTACATCTACAGTGACAGAGCGGAGTCTATCGGCGGGCGACAGGGGGCAGCTCGTACATCTACAGTGACAGAGCGGAGTCTATCGGCGGGCGACAGGGGGCAGCTCGTACATCTACAGTGACAAAGCGGATTCTAACTCCAGGCAATGGGGGGCAGGCCCAGTCACTCGCAGAGTCATCGAGAGCATATGTACTGCAGCATGGCAAGACGCCCTGGTGACTGATGGATCCTGGAAAGTACTGGGACTTGAAAGATTATGAAAGTGTGGCGAAGAAACAATTAATATTTAATAGAGGCTTATTCTTCACCCTTGGAAGAAATGCAATTCACAGTCAGGGAGAGTGGACCAGTTATTGGATCAAGGCGGCCCTTCTTTGTATTGGAATCATCAGATTGGGAGACAGGGGTTATTGTGCATTTGGGAGAATACAGATAACCTATGTGAGGTCAGACATTATGATGATGCTCCACTACTTACACACAGCCCCATTCCTTTGGTGTGTGTGTGGGGGGGGTTACACTTTTGTGTTATATTTTGAAGCTTGCCTTTCTGGTAATTTCACACGTGGGTGAGCACTCAATGCACCGTAAAAGGGTGGGAAATCCTCTCCTAATGCCCCCCATCTGACCCCCCAGCTCACACGTGACATGGTCACCTTCTTGCGTCGTTAACGTGGCCTTGAACCCTAAGAGAGTGCTTGGATGGGTAGTGGGATAAACAAGGATGGGAATGGGAGGACGAAGAGGGAAAAATCTTTGCTTTTAAGTCTGGCCATTTTCAGATGTGACATGAAGACAGAGCTGATAAATGAATTCTCAGATTAAAGAGCAGTAGTGTGGGGCCTTTGAGGTTTAAGCCCTCTACTGGCCACAAGCAGTCACTACACAGGGGTGGGGCCCTGAATTGACTTTTTGAGTGGGCCCCAAAAACATGAAATTCGTTGCTATAAAATTAACACCCTGCTTTTTCTACTCCAAAGTGAACTCACACTTCCAGTCTCAGATCTCTGGAAATATGTCTATGGCAAGAGGAAGTATCTCATTAGATTTTTATTTTTCTTTATCGATCACCGTAAGGCTGCATGTCGGGTCTCCAATATGCCGTACAAGGAGGTAACATGATTTGTGTCCAGAGAGAGAATGGGCAGCGATACTGGTCCAGTTATACTCGCTCATGGCGTAATGATGTTTGATGAATTCCTTGTTTATAGCGTGTTGAAGCTTTGAACTGTTTTCATTCTAAATAAGCATCATTTATCTTTCATACAGGAAATTGGCCTTCAGGCTCATAGACATGTAACGCCACACTCTTAAGCGTTCAGCTGTTCATGGTCAGAATAAAATTAATGGGAATATTCAAGTTTAACGCAAAATGGAATTCTGTATAAAAATAGTGTGACAATTCTACGTTGTGGTTCTGGTTTGTGCGGCGATCACAGTCATATCTGGTATCGCAAAGCAGATCTGGACAGAGGTTCACCAGAGCTGAATGTGGTCCCACTCAGCGAGAGCTGCGGTACATCGAAGGTGAGTCAGCTGAATAGGGAAGCGAGAGCAGCCGACCTGCTCACAGAATCACGCTCACAGAATCACGCTCACAGAATCACCACAGCTGCCTCGCGTGCACCCAGATACTGTATGATAAAACATCTTGTCAAAGATGGCATTTCAGTCCAATAAAACTGCAGCACTATTAGGACATATAATAAAATTTTAGGAAGGTGACATTTCGTGATGTTTTTCAAAAAGGTTTGATCGATTTAAATGTGGACCGACCCAATCAGGAAAACTCAAAAAAGCATCATTTATAAAACATCCAACTATGATTGAACAGAAGAGGAAATGGTTCAGGTTTCTTCCAGAAAAAAATATAATGGAAAATAAATACCAGATGAAAACCAGAGGTCAGAAAAACAATAATTATTATTTTACAGGCAGCTACAGGAAAATGTGCCGCCAACCTAAACTGTTCAAAACAGTTTTATGGTCCAGAAGGAAATTAGGGTTATTATCAGAAACTGGAAAAAATGCATCTAAGAAGTTTTAAATTACAGGACATCTTGTAATTACATCTTCTTCAGTTAAATAAACACTTTGTCAACTAAAGAGTATTTACCTAAAACCGGTGAGCACCAGGCTATACCCACCCCCCCCCCACCCCCCCGGGGCCATTGGGGATCTCTTACATGCCCCCTTTCTGCAGTTATTACTCTGTGCTTTACGCTGTCAGTTGCTATGACAACGTCTGACTTAGTTTGACGGATGCTGTAGGCCAGTTAGCAGCCCACAAACACCACCGTGTCGGTCCAAATAGCCGGGGTCGCTCCCGCATGGCAGGACAGAGCGGACAGACTCCACCGTGTCTGCCCAGCTGCGCGCCGGGCTCTGCATACAGATTCAAAATCCTGCGTAAACTCCTTTCTGACATACTTTCCATCCAAACGTCAGGATGAGAAGAGAATATATCAGGCAAATATTATATCATTACATTTTGGACTGGGTAGCAAAGCGAGCGGACAGGGTAGTAATTATGGTGGCCCAGGGTTTGAAGACCAGCCGTGCGAGTCAGTTAGTGGAGACAGGAAGACGGACAGGAGATGTGAATTAACGGGGGAGGTCTGACAGAGCGAGGGTGCTGTAACGTGACCGGCCTTCATTCTGACTCTACAGCATCCTCTCTGACGTCAGCCAATCATAGTCTGGTGTGGTATCGCAGTGCCATTCATGTCCCAGGTGATGTCGTGTGATGACAGCGCTACTTCCAACACCCTGACAAAGGGGTGTTATTCATGCCTGCATAACGTGCAGTCACTGGTACAAAAAAATAGGTGCTTTAGCAAAAATTATGTTCTGATTTCCCCAAAAAGAGACATTAGCTAATTAGCAACCAGAGCTAAGGATAGCTGGGGGCCCAGTGTTCTTCCCCATGGCTTTATGCTGTTTTCTAGCAATTATTATCTAGCTAATTATGTGAAGCTCTGGGGTTTGGAATGTAAAGGTCCACCCCCCCCCCCGCTCCCGCGCTGAGTTACGCTTTGGTCCAGTTCTCATCAGTTCAGTTCAACCTTGACTATGAGGTCCTCTGTACGGTGAGAGCCTGGAGCCCCCCCGGGGGGGCGCTGCGTAAGCCCCACCTCAACGTCAGCGTGGCGAGCCGCCGGCTTCTTTAGCATTCCGCGGAGGAGGTGAATGCGGCGGCCAGATGGAGAGAGGCGCACGTTCCCGGGAACACGGCGTCGCCGCCACGCTCGTCGCGCGGAACACGCCGATCCGGCAGTGCCGGGACCGCTCCAGACAGAAGGAATGGCTCAGTAATTATTACAAACACTCCTGGACGAGGTTTAATCTCATCTCCTGCCAGAAATGCCCTGCTAATGGCGAAAAAAGCAAGCCTGTGCCTTTACAGGCTCTCGTTCTTCAGAAACGTCCCAATTCCACTGCATTTAATCCCCGACGGACTCGTACTGTATGTGTCGACCAACCGCAGACATGGCGCGCCATTCGCTCCGGGCCGATCATGTTAATAAAATCAAAGAAATGAAGCTATTTGTTCCCAAGAACAGGCTTTTTTTTTCAAAGTCAAGGATGTAAGTAATGAAGTTGAGGCCAGGGCGAGCACACAGCAGCCCTCCACTGTGCATCAGCATATATTGCGTTCGTTTTTTATTCACAGCTTTGACACGAGGGTGATATAAACGACTTTATTGCCATCAGTGTTGAGTTCCATCCAGCATGCAGACCTCGGAAACCCACGGAGAGTGGTTATGGGATGTTAGGGGGAGCCGGCCAGCTTCAATAACCGCGGGAAATCACAGCAAATGAAGTTCATGCATGGAAAAAAGTAACCAAAAATAAAACAGGCAACGAGCCACAGTGGTGAGTATTTCTTGTCTCTCCCAGGTGACACAGTAAATTTTTGAAAATGCCGCCAATCACCAAAGTCACACATATACAAGAAGGTAAAAAATAAAAATCTATGGAATAATGCCTGCTTTGGAGATCACAGTGTGAAGGCCAAACTCGTCAATGAGAGCTGTTGAAACAGCGTAACTTCTACGAAACAGCCACAAAAGAAAGGTAAAAACCATTACTGTCCCTCTGATAAGAAAAGGTCTCCATCAAGCAAGGAAAATCATGAATGTGGAGAAGATCAAACTTCGCAAAGAATGCCCTCCAGGTGCTGGACACACGTGTCTGTCTTGCCAACCTGGGCGTGCCAGTACAACCTTCCCAAGACAGCAGGGAGAGCCCCACCCCTTGACCTAAAACTCCAATCCCACCTTAAGATTCTGGGCCTTGCATTCCACCCCTCCACAGCCCCCCAGCTCCTCAGCTTCCCGGCCTTTGAGACGAGCGTAAACATCATGCCCAAATTACTTGTCGAAGTGTCCACATGTTCCACAGACATATCCGCGCTGCTCAAATTAACCCGCCCCCCCAAGACCCCCCCTCC
>JAODLC010000040.1:19647868-19671738 GCA_026781145.1 Hippopotamyrus pictus | reverse complement strand
CGTTAAAAATTTTAATCAAATTAATCATGGTGATGGATTAATCCACGTTAACGCGTTAATTTTGACAGCCCTAGTTTTAAATAACAACTTTATGTTTTGGCTATCGGTCCAGGTCCGTATGGGACAGCTTCTCGGTCCGAACCGCCTGTTAGTGACCTCTGCTATAGTGCATTATGCATTATGAGAGCTTCATAGAGCATTCATAATGTCATAATAAACATGGCTATAATGCGTTTTGCCTTTTTATAAGTGGTTTATATAAAATACATTGTTGTAATGCATTATGAAGGTATCTATAATGCATTATACATGACTGCTTTAGGTAAAGTGTTACCCAGTTTTGTACTTGTCTGTACTGTTTTGCACCATCTTTAGTCTCTTTGTACTCGCCTGAATGAATAAGCACTCCAGTGCACCCCTTGAATCTTGTATCTTGACCTCTAATGCCAGGCTTCTGCTCGCATTGCTGTTACAGAGCAGTAACAAGCAAGATCTTCAGCAAACCCGCTTTCTGAAGGTCTGTTCAGGTCTCACACAGTATGAAATCCAGTTTTCTCATCTCTCCCTGAACCTCCAATTAGCAGAACTTTATACCTGAGTAAAATTAACGATCTCCTCCATTCATCAGCTAGTGCAGGGACTGGATATATTAAGGGAGGGGTCTCCCATTGCAGACCGCATCTTTTAAAATGCGTCACGGATGCTTCTGTAGAGGCTCAGACAGAGCTTCCGCCCTGAAGCCGTCAGATTTATAAATCTCCCTACGTCAGTTATAATTCAATACTCCCTCCTACAGTATATACACCATGCACTTTAGTGAACTCTCTCACACATCTATGATTTTTTTTTACTTTTCTTTATCAGTAAAACTTTCCTTATTTATGCATTTATTATACATACTTTCCGTTTTATTCTTTTATTGCTATTACAGTTCTTTGTTATGACACAGCTTGCATTTCATCTTGCATTTCACTGCAGGTTATAGTCTGATTGTACAACTTGCATGTGGCAAATAAAAATTCTGAAATAATTGAACGTGTCTCTTTCATGCTACTTTGGAATCATTCATATCCTGTGCAGTCCAGGCAACCTCACAATTACATTTTTGTGCACTAAAATAGTGTTTTTCATTTTACAATTTCATGTATATAACTCAACTGAGATTATTGTTTCTTAGCAATTTAGAAATTCATATTCAACTGTGTCAAAGAAACTTGGTTTGATTTGCAACGCCTTAGAAAAACTAAATTAGATCCGTGAACCTAGCCAACCTCAAATGGTCATACTAAAGGCCGCGGGACAGCTGTGGACGGCCCCTGAGTGATCACTGTATTTCTAGAGCTGTATGGATTTTGAAGGATTTGAACTCCAAGGTTACGATCCATGCGTCTGATGTTCGGCTTTTATCCAGCTTAACTGTTCTACTCAACTTTCCCCCATATATGTGGAGAATTCACATGCAGGCTCATTTGCATTCACTGAGTTATTGCAGATACTTGAAAAACAGAGTGCATTACTATCTGATATCATTTTCAGATATCATTTTGTAATAAGTAAATGGTTGGTTACCTACTTGCAGCTAAATAATTTTGACAGTAATGTAAAGTAATCAGTGGAAAAAAAGTTGTATTTTGACACAGTACAATAAAAGTCATCCTGTATCATTGAGGAATGCTATGCGTCTGGTTGTCCGTCGAGGCTTCACAGTCAATTCTATTTCTCGGGTGTCTTATCGTCGGGTCATTCCCTTGTAATTAGTCTTTAGGGCTGACAGTTAGCTTCACCTGACCTACTCCAGTCAGGATAAATTAAAATCTCCTTCAACAGCCCCGGAAGAATTGCAACCCGTCTGCAGCCCCATCAACGGACAGGCGAACACAGCAGGTACCTCCTGCTACCGATGGAAAGCGCATTGTTTTCGGATAAACTGAACTGCCGATGGGAGAGGAAGGTCATTGTCATCAGTGACTCTCAGTTAAGGCCCTTTGAGTCTTGGTTCCACATCCGCCTTCATGGTCAGCACCTTGCGTCTGAGTCCCATCAAAGGCCTCCTTGATGGAAATCGCACAGCGGCCCGATTCTCAGCTGCCCCATCGCACAAAAATTCACCCCCAGCGCAGGGATTATTTTCACAGGGGTCTTCCGAGCATCCGCGTCTCCTTTTACGGTCGGCCTGCTCGCGGCATAATATTTATGGGGCTCCAAGGGTTCACGGCAGCTAAGAAGCCTCGAGAAGCGAGGGGAGAACAGGTGCGTGAGATCTGCTTCGCAGCCTCTGCCGCTGGCTGGGGGGAAACCCCACAGAGTGACACCTGCAGCCGTACGTGATCCCGGTGATTAAGGGGTTCAGGAGACAGAGGGAACAAAGACGGCGGCTGACAATGGACTCCACCGAGGGGTCTCCTCTCTGGACTGCCGAGTGTGTGCCCACATGCTGTAGCCAGAGAGATTTATGATGCCTGACTACACAGATGTACTGTAATGTTTACTGCGTCGTATGTGTGCACATGTCGATTTCTGTGGCATTTGATCTCTACATTATATTGCTTGCAACAACAGTAGTAAAATATTTAATAGCATTGCAAGCAGAAGGCTTGCATTACTGCTCTTAGTCTGAGCCTTGCGGTGATCTGATACGCACTACACAATTACTGCCATAGCTATTGTTTAATGGGATATTTCTAAATCATGTCTTGATACAGAATGTGTATTTTTGTGAAGCATAACTAAATATATTTATATACAGTTCATACATGTATGTGCAATAAATTGCGCTCCCCATTGCATTTTCCTGAAGCTTACAGGTTAATCCCTGTAAAGCCATTTCCTGAGAGGCTTGTCAGGGCTAAATCGATAACAAGAAACAGATAATCAACACAGATAAATAGTTTTCTTTTAACTGACTGCAATATGACCTCAGAATAATAGAAAGATCTGTTCTCATAGCTGACAGAAAACCACCTCCTTCATACAATCTGCATGTTGTATGTTTGTGTATATATTAAAACCTTGCACAATGCAGATGAAACATGGAAGGTGTTTGACACACAGCATATGAACACAGCAATAACACGTTAGCAATTTTAACTTTCAGATTCTGTTAACCTACTGTACTGAGGACAGTGCAGCCATTAAACAACATGATAAAATCTCCTGAACAAATAAACAAAAGAGAGCACAGGCCTCTCACCCTGCAGGATGGCTATTTAGCATAACGCCAGCCTCTCATCCTGAAGGTCGGCCGTTTAACGTGATGCCGGCCGTTTAGCGTAACACCGTCTGTTTAGTGTAATGCCTACCTCTTGTCTTGAAGGTCGGCCGTTTAACGTTATACAGGCCATTTAGCGTAACACCGTCTGTTTAGCGTAATGCCTGCCTCACATGCTGAAGGTTGGCCATTTAACGTAACACTGGCAGTTTAGCGTAACATCGTCTGTTTGGCGTAATGCCAGCCTCTTGCCCTGAAGGTTGGCCGTTTAACATAATGCTGGCCATTTCACGTAACACCGTCTACTTAGCGTAACGCCGGCCTCCCGTCCTGAAGGTCAGCCGTTTAATGTAACGCCGGCCATTTAACGTAATGCCGTCTACTTAGTGTAACACTGGCCTGTCGTCCTGAAGGTAGGCCGTTTAATGTGACACCGTCTGTTTAGCGCAATGTCCGCCTCTTGTCCTGCAGGTAGGCCGTTTGGCATAATGAGGATCGGCTGATTGAAAGCATACGCCCGTTTCCCTGTCTCTTATCATCAGCACGCATGAAAAGAACATGATTATGCAGCGGGAGCTGCCACAGCCCTGGGGGCTATTTTTCTAAGAACAAAGGTATTCCTAATAAGAGTGGGACAATCGACCAAGGAATACCCCAGTTTAAGATCACCATAAGCACCCACCTACTTAGCCGTTGTGAATCTGCAGCACAACCTGTCTGCGAGTAATAAGGCACATTGTTTAGCAGACAGAGTTTGTGCATACAAAGGGAAATTTACAGGTTTCCCCTCATTATGCATTTCCAAGCAACAGCGTACGATCGGCCCACCGGCAAGTGAACTCCATCATCTGCGCGATGCACAAAGGACCAATCAATCCTATAGGCAGCATTGGCGACTGTCTAGGGTGCTACAGTATCTTTACCACCGGCTTCACCATCTTGACCGCCAGCCCCCCCCAAATTTCAGCTGCAGTAAAGCCTGCCTAGGTGCCGCATGGGCTGGACTGGCTGCATGATCCGCTTTGGTACCTTCAAAATGGCCGGGCAGTAATGACAGAATAATGAAATGAGCGGGAGGCAGGCCGGTGTTCTCGACCCCAGGTGAGCGGCCGGGCCCCATGTCATCCTGGCAGAAGCTGGGAATGTGAGTAATGGCAGACACCCGCCAGGGTAAAAGTTGACGGGCTCCGAAGTCAATAGGCGTGAAGGCTGTTCTGATTCAGCCTCGACCTGCCTCTGCGTGTCCCCGTGGGCAGAGTGTGCCGGCGTGGGCGAGGGTGGCGGGGTCGTACCTTTCAGGCAGCAGGCTGTGAGTGTGAGGCCACCTCCGCACAATGCAGCTGCAGACCGGTTCAGGAAATGATGTCACTGGCAGGAGCAGGACAAGGCCGCAGACCCCCCGCCCCGCCTTCGCCTACCCCCAAGTGTGGTCTAATTGCTTTGGGTCAAGTACGTGTTTATAAAAGTGTCTTATTCTGTTAATGTCCTTATCAGACTTTTTAAAACACAAAGGAAATTAAACGCTTCACAGTTGTACATATTGGACAATTATATATATGAGTGAAATTTAATTACCTCATCCAAAGGTAGAACAGCTGGACCCTCTGCTGGTCAGGGCAGCATTCCCGGCCCAAATCCCGATCCAGGGGGGCAGACTTCCGAGTGCCATAAAGAGTCAGTGTGACTGCACTCTCACTCACCATTTCCTGCAAACCGCCCCCCCACCAGGTCCTCAATATCACCCCCCCAGCCCAGTCAGCTTCCAGGCCGACACCGCTCATGCACAGTGGGGGCCGCCTGAGAGTGATCGCCACTCCCATTAATCACCACCGTATGCCCCCCGCTGTTTCTACTGAGGAAAACAGAAAAGCAGAAGCGCCGTCCTTGACCCGTGTCAAGAGCCCCCCCGTGCGTATGATGATAAGTGATTCCTATTGAGTGGAATCGGAGCTGTAATGTAAGCTAGGCAATACCCGGGCCTGTTCCTCTAGCGCCTGCAAACAGCAAGGCATCATGGGAGACGGATTCCCCTGTCGCCGTCTCTCCTTTCCCCTGAGAGATCCTGCGACGGCTTTGGGCCGTTGGTAACCTAGTGTTGGGTGGGCCGCCGGCCGTGAAGTTCACACTGAGTCTCCCCGTTGGGGCAAACAAACGTGGTGTAGCTGATTGCGACTTGTAATTCGTTGACCCGGTTAACAAAAAGACTACATGATGCGTGACACCGGCCCAACTTGCGTTTATCTCTCGAGGTGTGTCATATCTCTGATTCTGTTCCGAGGAGGGCACCGCTCTCCACCTGTAATCCCCCCCCCCCCACACTCACTCAGCCTCAAGCCCTTAATTAGAGCCAACATCAAAGAGCCTGCAGATCCCCGGCATAGAGCAGAGTGGGGAGGGAAGGGGCCAGTCCACCGGGACACCCCCTCCCCCACCAGCAGCCCAAGTACATCCCACCCCAGCACGTGAGCATGAGCCTTCGATCCATACAGCGCCCACGAGGGAGATTCTCCCCCATACTTGGCAACCGTACCAGCCTCTCTCTCACCCATCAGAAGTCGGCCCAGGGGAGCGCCGGCTCACTGCGGCAACTGCGCCGGTTGCTGGCCGCTGTCCAAACGCAGGCCCCTCACCACGGATTGGCTTGAAGGTCTCATCCTGGAAATGGGAATGCGTGGTCGTAATGAGCCTGGCTCGAGGTCGACCGCGCATAACGACTCGCCTCAGCCAAAGGGCGTCCCTGAATATGGCGGGAAACGGAACGATGATGTATTTTTCTGAGACGGGATAATGGAAAGAAGGCTCATTTGCATAAATTAATTAACTAGCCATATGTTGGCTATGAACCGCCAAGCTGCCACGCCACAAAACAGTAAATACAGGGCACTCTCCAGCGAGCAGACCGACCGACTGTCACATGCCGGCCAGGGTGAGAAGCCGCAGAGGGGGGGACCCCGCGCTCCCCACTTTTGACAGACCCGTGTGTCCTGCCAGTTCTCTCTGGATAACTCTCCACGCCAGTTTTGCTGCTCCCCGTGTGCCCGCCGAGGGTGGAATGATTGGAGCCGAATCCCAGAGACAGGATCATATTCATATGTTCGGCATATGGGGACATCTACACAATGAGGCATAAACACATACAGATATCTGTAAACACACACGCAAAAATGCAGAAACACATCCATACACACAAACTGTGGTCTAGATAAACGTTAACTGATCAACTCACTGACCTGGAACACCACACATACAAAACCAGGCAATAAATAACTGCGATTTGTATACTCAATATATAAATAAATACATTTTTTATGAATATGTAATTACACAAAAGAAAAAAAGGCCAAAAAAGAAATGAAGTAATTTGACAATGCTGAGGGTCTGTAAAAGGAATCAGTGTAAGGCTCTGAAAATTCACCTGCAGTAATGGGCTAAGAATTTGGAGATAAGAAGGAATTGGTTTAATTTTGGCAATAATTAGTTCATTTGAGTGTTGAAAACGTTGAGGTGGATTGAAAATGACTCCTTCCCCAGTGCAATCTGGGAACCTCTGATCCTTTTGAAAGTATGAATCTGGAGGCTGTGATTGAAAAGACTGGGAATTTTCTCCCGTTACAGTTTTTATGAGTCTCCCAGCAGTGGCATTTTATGTCCATAGAGTAATATGCACCCTGATTAGGTGGCAAGGGGTCTTCAGTGGAACTGAAATTTGTAACTTTATGCTGATGTAGCCAACACTTTGTTCACAAAGCTCACATCCACCGAGCAGATATCCCCCCATGGAGCATTTCATGGGAGATGGTTCCTCTACAATTTCTGTCCCTCCTTCGTTTTGAAAGAATCTCCAAATGTTCCTCTCTGAAAAGAAGAGGCCTGTAAAATGTCTTTAAATGACTGAATTAAATGACAATTCTGCCTATTTACAGGTAAGATACGTCAAGCGTAAAATCCAAGCAGGATTGGGTAAATCCAGGGTCCGCTTTTCAGAACTGATATCTCCAATGAGCTGCACTGACACTCTGTAAAGTTTGATACTTGGTGAACTCTGATATTCTGTAACGTACTTCTGGCATGAGGTGGGCCATATTGCTGATCCTTTGGTGAGTTCCGGGTATTCATTTGTCTTTTCACTGCCACAATGAGCAAAGGAGGTTTTTAAAGAGGTCCTATAGGCCTATTCACATGAAGCGCAACAAGTTCATGATGGTGGCCTAAAAGAGCTCATTTCGCACACCGGAGATGGGTCAGTTATCAGGGGTCAGCCTGTGGAGCTGTTCATTTACCGAGCAGACAGGAAAGAATCTCAAAGGTCTTTGATAAATGGTTCTGCTGTAGGACAATTAGGGGTCATGGCCAAAGATAACCAGAGGATGATCAGCAGGAGACCCAACGGAAAATAGACCCTCAACAGACAGCCAGAGCCATGGATGGTTGGACTCAGAAATTAGGGACAAACAGACTTTCTGCTCTCTCCATAAAACCCAGGAAGCCTGGTGACCGTTGGAAGGAGACAATACTCCACATTGCTCCCTAAAAAACCAGTATGGTGATGAAACTCAGCTTGGCATTCAGCTCCGGACCAAATGCAATACCATCTGACCAAAACCACTGGACCGGAGCGGTGCCACGTGGCCGCACGACTCTCACACATCTGCTGAGCGTGCGACGTGTCAAAGTTGCTTTTCCATAGTGATTAGTATCAAAGTCCCGGATCAGAATGCACCGCGCTTTCCGTAAATATTTATGCAAACGTTTTTGTGTAAAAATGTGGTCCCACCAGCCCAGCAGTTCAAGTCAACATGGACGCCGATTTCATTCCTTCCCTTCAGTAGGTCCAGCAATGATGCAATAGCAAAATAATAATGATTCAATCTGCCGATTTGTGTCAGAACAGGGCTACAGGCCACTCTTCTGGTGGGCCAGATGGCCACCATTTACTTTTCCCTCGGCTTTTGCAAATACTCCAGACTAAATCGCTCAACAACCGTGTTTGTGCGTTGACGTCCTGCATTGTGATTAACGGACAATGCCTGGACACCACCTTTTTGCAAGCTGGCATTGGTGATATTAAATGCATGGGGCACCCCCTCCTACGTGTCTGTTCTCTAATACACACCCACAGATTGGTTTCCTGCCTGGCTTACAGACGCCATCCGAAGGCCTGCAAGGAAATCGTGAAATCAATTGCTCTGTGAAAATATGACTTTATCGCGACCGAGCAGGCCGGCTGGCACACGCCGCTGGTGGCTTCCCGCCCGTCTGACTAATCCACAGAATGATGCATCTCCATTCTTCTACGGATCTCCTTATTGAGCCACCCTGCGGTGACAGAAAGGATGGTGTTGCGGTTCCACTCAGCTGACCTGAAGAATACGACTGCTTGCCATGTTCGAGCACACGCATGCGCCCCGAGCATGTTATCCAACATGAAGACTAACCCAAATGATTGCTCGTGTTTCTAACCGTCTCACTGCAATCACCACGATCTACTCGGCCAGATTTGCAATCAGATCCAATCTGAGAAAAAAGGACACATGTGATGAGGGAATATTGAATATTCAGCCCACCTCTTCCCTAAGGCTGGAAGCGCATAAACTGTTTCAAATGCATGGATTTTTTACATAACATTAGGTGCTATGTGTAAGTTTTTGGAACGTGGCACGACATCACTTTGGGTTGCAGGGAACAATGTGGCATGAAACAAAAGTAGGCCCAGGTACATAGCTGTAACTGAAGTAGTAAAGAAGCCAAAGCCTGCGCCATAAAGATAACACCGGAAGCCGGGCGAAAACACCCAAACGTGCCATAAAACATTCACATGCATTCTTCAATATTCATGCTCCTTCAGCAAGACATTTGATTGGTCAGTCCCACCTTCTCTATCATCTGACTGGTTATCTCTCTGAAACAATCCTTTTTCCCTCTGCCCTCAGAACGTTTTTGTGTAAGTAAAACTCCCCGGCTAGAATAAACACCAGGATCTTTTTCACCGGTACCCGGATAACCAGAAGATGGACGGATAAATCAAGATATAACTCAATATCCATGGCACTCAAAACAAAGAGTCCTCTCCTGTTCTGTCTCTGTCAGTTCCAAGGACACTTCGATTATCGGATGCTATTGAAAACACCCAAAGTGTAGGAGTTCCATGTGGCTGGATCTGTCACTAGAACCGAAACCCTTTGGCCTATTTCAGGCTATGCTATAGACCTTTATATTGACCCCTCACCTCAGCTCCCACTTGCACCCCCAGCACTGAAACTGAAGCTGGCATAATAGCATGTTCCCCAGTACTTCCATTTCCATATGCCTCATTCCCCAGTTGGTCTGTGGGGGTCTTCTGCCCCCCCCCCCATAAACACACATTTTTATGTGGTGGGCATTGTGCACAACAGCCGCCACTTGCACTTGCCAGACGCTCCAAATGCAATGCCAAAATCTAGTGCTTGTTCCCCCATCTGCCCCGCCGTACGTGGGGACGGGATGGAGCACGACAAGGCTAACATTAACAATTCATCCACTATCTGTGCTCATAGACTCGGGCTCCATGGACTGCCATCCAAGACACAGCCCTCGGAACTCGCCGTTCTAGAACATTGTCCTGCTGAATATTCTATCTATCCACCCATGAAATCTAGTTATCCTTTCAAAATTCGATCAGACGTTTGTGAATTAGAAGCGGTGGCTTCCAAGGCAGGGCAAAGCCTTGTTGCAAACGTTGTGAAATTATCTTGAGTTACCATGGTTGTTATATGAACATAATATATATGTTATATTGCTGATTGGTGTGGAGCGATGCAGGACAATAAATGCTTCATGAGGGATACTCAGATAGCCGAGCGTGGGGATGGGAGCTGCTGATTGTTCCTAATTGCTTGTCATTTGCCTAAATGTGAAAGGTCAACAGTGAAATTCCTCCACGTCGTTATGGCCGGAGGTGAAGGATGCTGACAGATGGAGGAGAGGAGCCAGGAACACATCGAGAATCAATAAACTCAGGCGTACGTGATGTTCGCTAACCCAGGCTCTCTCTGGGCGGGGGGGGGGGGGCACAAGCATTTACGCTTCTGATGTTTCGACTGCCATCAGGAGTTCAACAAGTCTCAGATTAACAGAGATAAAGATTTTAGTGGATCTTCACTCAGTCTAGTATGAAGGAAAAAAACACTGAATTTTCACAGAAAGTAATTGCATAAAAAAAAAAACCGCAATGTTCTTGCACCGACATATTATTTCAAATTCCACTCCATGGTTTTCTGCAGTCAGGTCATCAAGCAACATATCTTATTTTAAAAATATAAAATAAAATTGTATAATGTACGGCACTATTGATAACCAGGTCCTTATTGATACAATCCAGAGCTTAAGAAAGAGTAAACTATGGTTTCAAGTCTATTTTTTACTTTAGAAAGCAATTTTGATCATTCAGTATTATCTGAGGTGTTCCCCAATGATCAATACTTTAGTATATTAATTTAGTTTCCAAAACATTGCTAGATCATTATTGATATGCTGTATATACCCCAGGACACATGTTTTAGACCAACCTCAGTGTTTCAAAAATTTCATCTTCCATTTTTTTCTTTTATTTGCTTTCTGATAAACTTTCTGATGGATTTCTGAGTTCTCCCCATCCAGTGTCACTTAGAAGTGTACTTCAGCATCCTTCAACCTACAGCTGTACAGTGTGATAGAGCCTCAGAAAAGCCTTGCCTATCATGTAAGCAAAGCCATAGGCCGACATCTTTATCATTTACCACCTGAGGCTCCCTAAGTTAAACACGCTCGTGTCATATGAGATCACCTCAACCACATGCTGGTGCAGAGAACTCAGCTTTCATCTACAATCCATGAGGCTTTCGCTGTGTAATTATACCCATGTAATAAACAGCGGAGGTGCTGCTTTTACACGTTTGCCCAAAGGCAAACACCCGACAGAGGCACTGACGACACAGAGACTGTGTGAAGCCAAGAGGGACAAGGGATGCTCATTCCTTTTAGCTTCTCAGCCCAGCAGGCATTTCAGCAGCTGCATCAGACCCTCGGGCCTGCCAGGCTGCCTCTAGGAAGGCGAGGAGCTGCTTGTCAGGCTGCCTCTAGGAAGGGGAGGAGCTGCTTGCCAGACTGCCTCTAGGAAGGGGAGGAGCTGCTTGCCAGACTGCCTCTAGGAAGGGGAGGAGCTGCTTGCCAGGCTGCCTCTAGGAAGGAGAGGAGCTGCTATGCTGCCCCCCTTGGATGTGGATAATCACAGGGGAGGAAAGTGATCCCTGGCTCTGCCCTCTGGCGTGAGGGCACAGGAATAACCCAGTGCACCCAGGTCCCGTTCCCTGAGCTGAGATAGGCAGGGTAATCTAGCCAATGGTATTAAGGAGTTTCACGACTGCTATCTTCTCAAAGCTTGATGTATGCCCAGAGCATCTTCTAGGTCAGGATTCCCCAATTCCGGCCCTCCAGGACTGGAATTTTGGATCCTTGCTCTTGGCCATGCTCATCATATTCAGAAGTACCCCCAGTCCCACCTAGACAGACACTGGCTCCATCTCCAACACCCTCTTTCCCTGACACCTCCTGGTTTGGGCACCACATAGATCCTCAAACTCATGTCAGGTCCCCAACCCAAAAAAATAACCAGCCTCCTCACACTTTGATCTGAGCCTTTTTTTCAGTGGGATCCAAAAGAAGGCAGGAGACATGTTTGGGCCTGAGATCAGCAGACTCAATTGGTAATGAGCTTGGGAGCGAGGAAAATTTCTCTCGCGCATTTGAAGAGGAAATTTCCGCTATGGGGAAGCGAGGATGTGACTCCCCCCAAAGAATAATCTGACTCTGTGGTGACTTGCTCTGTGGACAGACCCCTAACCTGTAATTCAACGACGATCTCCACCACCCAGTAGGCGGTAAGGAAAGAGGTACAGTGCATGTTCCACAGCTTCCTTCTGCAGCAGAGGCAGCTGCCGAATTTACCTAACTGGTGCTGGAAGCTCTCCCTGATGTATGTGCTTAATCATTGCCTTATATCCAGTGGTCCGTGATAATATCAAGGGAAGATTCTGTCAGATGTCATCGCAGTATTCTTCTGCAATGAAGATAGAGATGCGAGGGAATCACACTGCAGCCAGAATGGCCTCCCTAACCCCATCCTTACAGACACACGTGTTTCCCCATGCTCACAGGGAGAGGGAGCAGCCCCCCGCTTTTCCTTATGCCCCACCCTACATCTTCAAGTGGTGGGGGGGGGGGGGGGAAGTTGTCACCACAGAGCTGCGGAGGGGAGATAGGCGCAGCCGCTGCAAGATCAAGGGGAATCATTCATTAATGCGGCAGCACTGCGTATTTCAGGCTGCAGGAGGGCAAGCGGGAAGGGGCCCCGACGGGAAGAGGCAAACAGCTCCTCCATGCGGGAAGCGGCCCCGACGGGAAGAGGCAAACGACTCCTTCAAGCAGGATGGGGCTCCATAGTCAGAAAAAACAGGATCAGAACAGCCCTGTTGCGCTCAGAAGGCTTTCCTACGTCGCTGATTTACATCCTTACAGGCCCCTGGAAAAAAACTGGTGGAATTCAATTCTAATTAAAAACAGCACGCTTCACACAAAATGGTATAGGTCCGGAAAAAAATGCAATGATTGCATTTCTAATTGCTTAATGTGAATAAATCTAATAATTAATCTTTCTCAGTATTGTGCGCTATGGCAGTGAGGTAGAAAGAACAATACAGGAAGGGCTTTCTGCAGGGAATTAATTATGATAAATCGGAATTAGAGTTTGCAGCAGCTGCTGGTTCTAATGTTACGCAGACAGGAGGCATCAGGGAGACGCGGGAAGGTGTCGCCACAGCCACCTCCTCACCGGCGAGACGTATGGGGGCCGTAGGCGGCATTCTGCATGTGATCAGAATGACAATGACTATTTATGGTCGAGGACGGCCTTTCATCTCATCACTGGCAGCTGGAAGTGTCTAAACTGTGAGACTGGTATGGAGTGGAAATGGACTAGCTGGCTGGGAGGTAGATTACGGGTCCGGATACTTTTGCATGTGGACATGGTGTCATGCAGTCATGTGACCCTGTTCTCATGTGACATGTGATGCAAGTGAGACATTGTAAGATATTACAGTAAGGAGGCCATGGGGAGTGTAATAAGAACAGAGATTAGCAAATGACATTTTCACAGGATGGTATCGGGCACGTGGACAGCTCACTGGCAATCTGTCACTGAATTATGCAAATTCAAAGGACAGGAACAAATTTTAATGTCACTAAATTAGCCACTATACTGAATTACATACACAATTTGCATATTTATGTTGGATATATCGGCCTTTCCTGTGTAGTTGCCCATTCGATACCCATTTCCATGGATTTATTGGGGCACCTACTAGTTCCTTAACTTCATCATTAATGCCCTGGTTGCCACAGAAACGCCGAGCTGCTTAAGCCAACTGCAGTGCTCAGCGGTGAGTTATCGCTCTAGCAGAAACCTGATGAGGTATCAGAATAACAAAGCTGATTAAGATCGAGGGAGACAGCAGTCCACAGCCATGTGTTCCGTACCTGACAGGAACGTGCCATGTTTTAACGGTCAACGCTGGTCATTAGTCCCTGGATAACCTACGGTAGGTGAGGGATGTAGAATTGATCCCGATACACAAGAGAAAACCTGCAGGACAGAGTTTGCTTAATAAATGTGCTTCGCACACCAGAGCTCATACTGTAACCTTGTTCCTGCTTTCCATCCTACCTGCTTTAAACAAGCGCAGTTTCTGAAATCATAGCTAATTGAGTCGGATGAGGAGAGAATAGATTGCATTCACACACTAAGCGGCTCGCATTTGTTTGGCTGCCACGGTGATGCATCTTCGCGCTCTCGGTCACCACCGCATTTTGCTCTGCCCCCAAAGTCATTAACTCAAAAATAACCAAGGGGAATGCTGGGTAATTTTACAGGAGACATGTCCTTAGACATAAATATCTCTGAATAACAGCTAGTTATTTCTCCTATAATTTCTAAGGTTGTTTGCCAGAAGTTATAATGTATGGCTGTCTCTTGATAAAAACGCAGTAGAAATAGTATATGAACAGGGCTGCTCTGATTGGTCAGTCCAATTGGATGAAGGCTTCGTACTTTCCGAAGTGTTAATAAAGCTTCGCGCCTCGGAGCTTAACAGCAGTGCCGTGAGTTGTGGGGGACCCAAATATGCTTGGCACACGAAGTGTGGCGGTTAGACAGAGACCCACGAGCGTGCCAGCCCAGCCGGCCCAGCGCTCGGCCGAATTCAAACAGCGGAGAGGCGTGAACCTCCAGAGGAGGCTGCCCATGCGTCTGCTCCACTTTCCGTACGCGGTAAAAGCGTCATTAAAATGAGAAGTCAACGTTCAATTAAAGTTTACACCCAGGCGATCAGAGCTACGCCGCTCTGCCTACACACTAAATAATGACTCGGGCAGACAACATCGAAACACGATTGGGCTTTTAATGTTGGGGGGTGACGGGTGCTGATTATGGAAACTTAGAGCAGAGCCGAGTGCACGGAAAGTTATTTAAGAGCACAGGCGTTCAGACGATATATGTAGCAATAAAGCAGTTTGCCCGCCTGTGAATTTACAGCTAAATAATTTGACACAGTATCTGGGTAACATAATTAAATGTTGCCTAATTTATGGCTCAGTATATCAGCCCGGTGATTCTATACCGACCCGGGAAATTAAAGAGGGACCTGTTCGCATGCAGATCGATTAAATAAAACTGTTTCGAAAATGAAAGACATGAAGCTGTGCCATCTCCTTGAATGCCAATGTTCATGATTTGAAATTAATTACATTACACATGGAAATGAGTCTCTAAATCACGCGACAGTTGTATTCAGACATAGTGCTATTCTGGAGTGAAATTCTTGGTTAGTAACATGATTAACGTGCGTTTGCTACTGGAACGCCGCAAGGTAATTATCCAACAGGAGGATCGGCCTTAGCGAACAGTAGCTGGTTGTTGTTTTGCAGGGAGTGCAGGTGCTTTTGGGTCCACATAAAGTGTCCGGTTCTGCCCGGGAAGTGTGTAATCTCATTTTACGGCCACACTTTTCACCATCGTCATCAGAAATATGTGCGCTGTTGCCTACCCTGTCATCAGCCCTCGGGTCATTCGGTATGATGCGAGCTGAGGAATCTGCTTCAATCACATGTTCTCTACGAAGATGCCCCTCCCCCAGCCCACCCCAGGCCCTGGGCCTGGAAAGTATCCAGGGTGCTGATTTATCAGGGGCCAGGGGGATCGCCTTCTGTGAACCTTTTTGTGCACCTGGTGCCCGACGGGGCAACAAACTGCTTCGTTTGACGGGGGGGGGCAAAAAGGTGGGTAGACTGGGTAGCTGGCCCATTTCCATATTGCCAGAATGACTTCAGCAGGAGGAGGCTGTATAGTCGGCAGCAAGCCTGAGGCTCCTTCTCACTATATACGGGCCATTTGCAAGTCGGCATCACTGAAAAGACAGGAGCTTGTTGGGATGATTAAGGTACGTGCCCAACAGTGTGTCGTTTGTGGGAATGAAAGCGATGCTCATAAATAACAGTGAAAACAATTTGGGTGGTTGTCCACCAGAACACAACGGAGGACGTCACTCCATAATCAGTCTCGGAATATGTGCAGACATGCCACAGAACAGATCACAACTGCCATTTCTGTGAAAATCTGGTATGTTCCCCTCTGTAGAGTACCTCCAACATTTCGTATGTGTGTCTTACCTGATAAATCCTTTATTTGCCATTAGCACAGGAATGAGTACATTGGAATTCTTCTCTTTGGCAATCCCACAGTGCTCTCCATAGCTTGGAGAGCAGCGCATGGTCAGCCAAAGTGCGGCTCCTCTAGAGCTGGGGGTTAAGGGCCTTGCTCAAGGGCCCACAGACCTGTGATGCCTCTGCCATGGCCGGGACTCAAAGTGTCATGGACTCGAGGCATGGCACAGGCTGGAAAAGGCAGCAACCTACTTTGTGGCTCCGAAACAAGAGGTTTATTAAAGAAATTGAACACACCGGGGAAAACAATGAAACTAAAAGGACCCCAGGGGCCAAAAACAACCAAGGAAGCTACAGAACTAAGTAAGAGACTAAAATAACACAACCAGGGAAACAGAACTAGCAACAAGATACCAAAAGGAAATAAATTTAGGGGTGAAACCAAACCAGGAGTGAGAACAGGCAAGGGAACATAACATGAGAATAGGTACATAATACACACAGAGAGCTGGAGCAAACAAAAAACAGGTGTAAGACAATCAATTAACGGTTTAATCAACTGAGGCTCAAGAACAGCAAGAAACATATGTAATCAGTAACACTAAATAAACACAGAACGAAGAGACATAGAAAACACTGAAACTAGGAACACTAATCATACACTAGGAATTACTACAAAGGTTGACTTGGAAGTTAACTTTGAACACAAATACATGCAGGGAAAACCTAAGACTAAGGGAACCAAAGTAGAACAAACATGGGGGAAACGGAAACCCAAATAAATACTAAATAATCAGATGAGGCTAGACAGGACCCAGCCTCAAACCCACAAGCAGCTGGTACTCTGTTTAAGCCACACACTCAGCCCACTAAGCTATGCGGCAGTCCAGGGGGTGAGTGAAACACACTAGAGGCTTAAGGGACAAGAGACAGGTAAGAGAACAGGATGGTCAGCACCACTTGCTGGCCAAAAAGGGAGAAGACACGAAGGGCAGGATCTGACAGTACAGACCAAGACACAAACTGGCGATCTTCTGATCGCAGGCACAGAAACTTGCTGAACGACTCGCCGCCCCCTATTGCTTACACCTACATAGCATACCTGTACCTCTGGTGTACTGTCTTGCCCAAAGACCGTGATCCACCCGTCAGTGGACCATGCTAGTCTCCATTACACAAGGAAACCTTGATTATTTCCTGAGCGACTATTGAATTTGGCCACTGTGCATTGACAAAGGATGAGCGGTATGCTTCATTAACGCCAGTGGGGGGACGTGAGCCCATCTCATGCTGATCCTGATGTCATTATCACGGGTATGAACCTCGCCACCTCACGTTATTATCCGGACCACCACGCCAGGGCTGTAATCACCTTCCCAAACCAGCTGCACTCCCCTCCATGAGGAATAGCTTCCATACAGGGTGGGCTTTTTCATGGGAAGGGTCAGACAGGAACAATGCTGAATAAACACACACATAAATAAAGCTGAATAGGGAGGAAGCCGACATCTCAATTAAATTCCCTGCATCTAAGGATGCTTTAATTGCCGTTCAGCTGTAGTTACGTATATTTATTTGCTTGCATTCAAGATCTGGTGTGAACTGGTTCAGGGTGGGCCAACAGAAAACAGGGGCTCACTGTCACGGTTGTGAGCCGTCAGACGTAGAATCGCAACGAAAACAACCACAGGCATCTTCTCGACATCTATCGATTGGCTGAATGTTCACAGCTCATGTGGAGGCATTGTTCAAAAACATAGCCGCAACATTCGGCTAATTAAAAACCCGTCATTTCATCAAAACAAGGTCATTCATGTGTCTCTCGGCAGAGTGTTTTGGGGACTGTCCATGTGTAGAGCCATTATCGCGCCATAGTTTATATAACCGAAAACGAACATTATATAAACCGAACACTGATAACACCTTTCCGCTACTGTTACATATCGCTAAGTGAACTCTGACAGTTAATGATATCTGTGCATCTGGAATTTATTATGTAGCTTATCCATTCACAGCACAGGTTCTTAAAATCATGAAGTATCGGCTAATTCGAAGGCTCTTTTTCTGATAGCTAAGGATGTCAACCATTTATGGTGCAAAAACACGCAAACAGGAAGAAAGCCCAGGACAGTTAGTCACCGTACCGCCAGCAAGGTCCCTGCCGCGCATCATGCCAGGACACTGAGACAGCTGGGGTTTGAGGACGGGCACTTTCACGCCCTCAGGAATCGCTCGCGTCAATCAAAAGTTTGAGACAGACATGAATGATTCAAATCTGGAAGATGGCACATACTGTACCACTTTTGACAGTGAAGAGAGAAGTAAATATTTCACATACAGCTCAGAGAAATGCCACAGACTCCCAGCTTCTGAAACATTATTTTGGAAGATAATAATCTGTTCATTTTCTGTAGGGGCCCCCTCGGACGGATCTAACGTCTGATGAAAAATAATGGGTACAGAAGAGAAACGAATTTGGGTCAGAGAATATTTACAGCTGCAAAAGCTCCCTGTCTGAGATATTCCTTGGCAAGGGGGTCTGTCTGCTGGGGAGCAGAGTGGGGGGAGGGTGGTCAGAGTGCTGTTAAATTAACTATCGAGCTAGCTTGTTGACGTTTCACAAAGGGGGGCAAAGGCCCGTGGAGGAGATGGATGTGGATGAAGCAAAAGGATCAGGCAAAGACACAGAAGCAAGGCCATAGAAAGACATGAGCAAACCCCAGAGAAAGAATCAGAAGGCAGTAGGTGCATCATATCGAATGTAACCCGCCGGATCAGCGCAACATAGAATTACATCACCTGAATTAGCTGGACTTTCTGGTAGAGGGATAGGGCGTGAATTGTCGCACTGCATATAAGGGGTGATGCTAAGGCTTCAGATATTACTTTGGCCTGAAGGTGCATGTGTAGCGTATCAGGGATGCCATTTGATGGTGTGGCAGTGTTTGTGATTATAGTGTGATTACATGCTGAATTATTTATGTAGCTGCACACTGACGCAGGCCCAGACAGGGCAGCAGTACTCACTATTTCATTTTTTCACCTGTGGAGGTTTCTTCGTGTGTGGGGAGGTGATAGTGTTGTTGCTGAAATGGGAAAGCAAGGAAAGCTGTACTGGGGAGCTCAGGGGATCTTGGCGACGGGGCAGGAAGCCGGCAATGTGGCAGCAGCAAAGTCACAGACGTAGATCCTTCAGACCCTTCTACGTCTCCTGTAAAAGACCAACCCAGAAGAGCTGCTTGACCCGCATATCCCCCCACCTTCCTGCCGCGACCACCCCCCCCCCCCACCCCCCACTCCCTCTGGCCGTACTGTAATCCGCCCTGGTGAGCAAGTGCCCGCTCCGTACTGACCCCGTCACCATGGTGGCACTGTTGGCACGGCGACAATGATACGACACGGGAAGCTACCGGAGTGAGACCGTCTGTATCTTGCCAGTTCCGCTCACTCTCCTCTGGTCCTGGGCGCCGCCTCCGACGTGGACGTACGCACTTCAGCGCGAGTCACAGGGGCTGCAGCCTCGACGATGCAGATGCAGTGACTCAGGCTGACTCGTTCAGCTTTGCCGCTCTGCTTGGAACCAGTTCCTGCAGTCACCTGATTGCAGATGTGGGAGCGGTTTGTCTCTGGTGGGGACAGCCAGTTCACTTTGGGGCGAGGGGTTTTTCCTCTTATAAGACTTTTTCTTATTTCTTCCTTTGTTGTCTTCGATCGTTTTCAGTCAGGGTTTTCCTGCTGTGTAACATTAACTGTCTTCTCTCACTGTGATGATGTCCTTGGCGTTCGGGGAAAGTGCTTTTCGAAGGCCGTCGAAAATATAAGAAACTGAAGGAGCTTCAGGAGGAATATCTGGCAGAAGACTTAAAGCCAGAATAAGCAGTAAAAAGAGCAATTTGGGTCCGAACATGAATAAAGTACAATATCACCTGTTTAGACAAGAGAAAATCAGAAAATATGAATCAACGGAGATGGTGCCCCATGACACAGTCTGCAAGCAATCCATTCTCCTTCAAAACTGCATGCTAATCGAGTCCACTGAGACGTGTAAATGTCCACAGGCTTTCATTTGTAGCTAAACATTCTGTGTCATTAAAGTCGGCGGTTTTCCTGAGGGTCTCCCAAAACGGGCATGCTGTTCTCTGTGCCTCTCGTACCGGCATCAGACAAAAAAAGAAATAAAAGAAAAAATGACTCTTAAATCTGTCATTTCAGCCAAAGTCATACTCTATAGTCTTGAAGGACATAAGTGAAGTCACTTTTTTCCAGAAAGAACCCTTTCATACCCGACCTTAAGAGGTTTGGGGGACTCTGGGGGAGGCACTGGGAAGAAGGCGGCATCATGGGAGGTGGGGGTGATGAAATGTTCTGTTTGCCTTTAGCCTAATGAATAGACCGTAAGTATGGCGTCAAGCACAGGAAAGGGCTCCTCGCTCACAAACAGACACACACATTACATCCATAAAGCTTCTGTGCCCATAAGTTTTTAAGCTGAACATATATAGAGCATCCAGTGACCATGACCAGAATATGCAGTTAGAAGATGGATTGATAGATATGTAGAGTTGAAAGTCAAATATTTCTCATTATTTCATCTATGCATGAATTAAATTATGAATCTAATCCATCCATTACCATTTAAAAGCATGTCTGTATCTCCCTGCTTTTTCCAGTATTTTCTGTTCAGAATGATGAAAAGATCCTTTAATTATTATTTCAACATAACCTCTCCCCCAGTTCCTGTAAATTGCAGTGTTTAGAGAAACACACCTGCGTTCTGAGGATGCTTTTGTGACCTTGCAGGTTTCCTGTTGTTCTAACAGATTAGTGTCGCTCCTTCAAATATTTGTATATATGCGAATTGCATGTAGGGAAAAAACAAAAACAGAATCATAATTGACTGAAAAGATCAGCCAACGCAGTCCAGGTAGGAAAGCAGTTCGGTGCATCACTTACTAGATTTACCGCCAGGGAACATGAAGAATAAAATGCCTTTTTGGGATGGTTGAAGCCGCAGGAACAGAGAGAGATGGGCCAGTCACTGCGTAAGAGGATTAACCAACCCCCCCCCCCTCGGGAAGCCGCTCGCTCGCTCTCGTCCCGACCCATCCTCGCCGTGTGTACGCGGTGAGAACACATTGTCCCTCGCCAGTGCATCTCCGCGAGCAGTAGCACTGTGTTCATCTGCAGCTCCCCACGGTGTTCCGGCCTTTTCCGTCTCTACCCGCGCGTTTAATTTTCCGGGAGGTGTCCGAGAAGGCCACTGCGGTCCTGACCTATGTACTGTTAATCCTTCACCGGAATGGCTGTCCCGGCACACGGCCCCAGACATGGGGAGTGGGCAGGAAGGAGCTGCCGCCTTGCCCTTCTCTCAATAGGTAATACCCAGCTGAATGTGCCCGGGGCAGGTTGGGAAAGAGTGCCACAGGGCCAGCAAATCCGAACAGGCCCGGAGGCACAGGACCGCGACCAGCTGATCCGGGAACACGCAGTTCCCGCTCGCCGACCTGAACACAGTGTCGGCCTCATCCCCCCTCCCCCGTCACTCGTTTAAATCTCCGACATCCTCGCCTGAACGGAACGCCGACTCCTCCGGCTCCTAAGGACTGAAAACATGCTTCTGAATCCATCATGCATTTTTGCTCCTTTGTCAAAGAGAGCACCTCTTCTGTTAGATCCTGTTAGGCTCTTATTACGTGTGTGTTATAGACCAGCGTAAGAGTAGCTCTCAGGTCTATTACTGGAGTACATTGAGATTTTCGGGGATGAATGATAAAATAACGACCATTGAACACCCAGCGGGGGGTCAGTAGAGTGCAGAGCCATTTTGACAGTGCAAAGCTACCTGCAAAATGTCTTGTTTTTCGCGGTTTGGACAGAAACACAAGGTTCCCCTCGGTGTGTGAGATAGCTGCACTGGAGTATCTCCATCAGCTGCTGCAGGTTTCCAGCTGCTCTGCAGCTCTATGTCCTAGCAGGAGTGGGGTGGGTGTAGTCCAGGGGTGCCTATCTGCAGGGGATAGACTCGTCTTTGTCTGACTCTCACCCATGCGGGGGAGAGGGAGAGCAGTGTTTGGCTCTCAGCTCTCAGCACTAAAAAGATATAAATAAGGTCAGAGTGTTTCGTGCCGGCAGATAAATAAACGCAGCAATCTTCCTGGCCGCTATAGATTTTCCCACTTTTATTGCCACGGACTCTCTCTGCCCTGGAGGGTAATAGATGGGGGCAGCAGCTCTGTCGCCTTAGACTGCCCCCCCCCCCCAACATTTGTGGCATGTCCCGGGATCTGTTCTCATTTATCGGGAGATTTATCTAGAGGGAGCGCGCCTCGCTTGTGAAATACCACATCAAGGTCCTCCAAGCCGCTCTCTGCCCCGGCCCGTCTGTTCTGACAGGGTCGTAAAATCTGCTCAGGATGCATGGAGCCGGGAACGAGGCCTCAGGCTGGAATTTACACACGGGACCGTCACCCACGCTGGGGCCGCGGACCAGGCGGCGGGATGAAACGTCCTCACAGACGCTGCTTTCATCTCGGGGTTTTTCCCTTTTGCTCCTTAGGGGTACCGGGCCTTCCCAGCGTGTGCAGGGTCATAATTAAGCTGGGTCTTCCAGGGGGAGGGCAGGACACTGACCCCAGCCTGGAAATGAACTAGTGTGTGTGAGTTTTCTCAAGAAACTAGGCCTCAACCAGGCTTTCAGTCATTCCTACACCGCTAATCCCAGAGGAACCGCCCCCCCTTTTCCCTCACAGACACATGCCTACATTCTGCCTATTCTCTTTTATAATAATACAAATAGCTATTTTTAGCATTCCAAATTAGAATCATATAATTATAGCAGAATTATTACCTAAGAAACAGACTGAGTGCTGTAAGAGAGAGGGGGAAAAAGCTTTCTAAAAATAAAATAAAATGGATATATCTCTGTGAAAAAAGAACGCACCTAGCTTTTCTGAAGGACCTTGTGGTGCAATGTTAGTGCTTCCGACACAACCTCAGGAGGTTGTGTGTTTGAATCCCATCAGAGTTGGCTCTTGTGTGAGTCAGTGGCTTAGGATGTTGCATGTGTACAGTAATCAGAAGGTTGCCAGTTCAGATCCCAGAATCAGCTGAATTACTTTAGTGTAAATTTACTTTAGTGGGAATTTCCTTAATTCCCAGTTGCCCCAGGGACTGACTCACCCCTAGTTTTTAAAAATTTGTATGCTACTTTGTTGAAAAGTATCTCCTAAATTAATAAGAAAGGTGTCAGAGGGTTCAACCGTACATTTTTTACCTTGAAACATTTTGTGGGGTTGTGTGCTGTGTCATATCTCCAAAAATACCTGATTAGTATTCGTGTGCACAGACGCATTGTACATCCTTTACTCATTCATCTCGCTGCCATGCAGGTTAAGTACCCAAGTCGACTACTACAGTGGGGACACCCCCAGGGATGTGAACTGGCAACCCTCTGTTTATGAGCTGAGGCGGCTCTTCTGGTAAGGTTCCCAAAGCGCCACGCTACCTGCCCTCACTTATTATTAGGCTTTGTAAATCCCGATAGTTAGGTACTTGTCGTTTAATGCACTTTAACAATAAAGGAACAAATTTAACGTCACTGTGGCAATTTATAGCCGGGGCCATGTTTATAAACAGCTCGATTAGTGAGACCCAGCTGATCCTAATTGGACTGGTTGCCTTCTTAGGGCCTAAATGACAGCCCCTGGCTGGGGTGGGATGGGGTGGCCAGATGCTGGATCTCAGGGAGGTAAAGTGGGTGTTTGTGTCCCGGAATAGGAGATCTTTTGTTTACCTCTTTTATTATTTCTGAGGCTTCTCCATGCAGTTTTTGGTTTGATAGTTTGATCCGCAAAAAGACTTCTAGCCCAATTCTGCTTGTTTTTCTTACGTAATGGGCCCCGTGGTTTGGTTCAGACGGCTGTGTATGCTTCAT
>JAODLC010000040.1:19626852-19640763 GCA_026781145.1 Hippopotamyrus pictus | reverse complement strand
ACGTCTCTCCTTCCTTCCCTGCTGCCTGTGACGTCTCTCCTTCCTTCCCTGCTGCCTGTGACGTCTCTCCTTCCTTCCCTTCTGCCTGTGACGTCTCTCCTTCCTTCCCTGCTGCCTGTGACGTCTCTCCTTCCTTCCCTGCTGCCTGTGACGTCTCTCCTTCCTTCTCTGCTGCTGTGACACTGTTCCTCCTGCCATCAGAAGCAGCATCAGCACCTGCCTGCCATCACCTGCCTGCCTTCTGCGTTGAGACTCAAATCTTATTGAGGATGGGCTCCCCCTTTGAGTCTGTTTCCTCCAAAGTTTCCTCCTTTTAGGGAGATTTTCCTTGACACTGTCTCTGGCTTGCTCACTGGGGGCTTTGGGCAGGGATAATGCAAAGCACTTTGAGACAATGCAATGTTGTGAAAATGCTCTCTACAAATAAAATTGAATTGAACTGAAGTGAAAATGAAATCGTGGGATGGGTGATGGTCTCCTCGTCTTCCAGATGCCTTTTTACATTTCTGTGATCCCTGATCCCTGCAATCAGTCCTGCTGATTCAGCCGTGTGATTGACGTTCATGACGACGTCAAACGGTCCCCCAGGATGATGCCTTTCTGCAGCCTTTGGTTATTGCTACAATTTGCACCTTTTTACACACTGGAACCTGTTACCAGCTGAGCCAGTAGCGTCGCCTGAAAGTGTGAGATGCTGGAGACACTTTGATGTTGCATTTGATGCTGCTTGCATGCCAATATGCATTTAGGATGCACTGCTTCTATTTTGTCCTTCCCCCTGCATCATCTCCGGCTCCTTGCTGCAGTCTGATGAGTGTGAGCAACGATCCATCTTCTTCTCATTCTTCTTCTTCCTCTAGTTGTTATCTTGGTTTTAGGTGGAGCTGGACCTTTTCCAAGAGAGGACTGGGGACATCATCATCATCCCCTTGATAAATAATTGGAAGACAGACAGACAGAAAGACAGTCAGTAGAGGTGCAATGATTTTCCAAATCCAAAGTTAGGATCAGGCCTCGACTTTCTGTGGCACGACTCAGTTCACACCTCTGGGCTTTAATAATCACCATCAATCTGGATCACTAAACAAAACAACAATGAAGAACCTGTTACATTAACTTAACTACACGTAAAATAACTATGTGTACAAAATCAAATTAAAAATAAAATGCTATAATCTTCTGAATGTAATAATGAAATTAACCTAGGTTTTACCTGGATCGTAATTAGACTAAAATAGTCATGTGACACTCGCAGTTGTAAGACAATGAAATAGGTATAATGTATAAAATGTACAAAACTTACAGCTTGCCCTAACTTTAAGCAGAATAATAATTTTCTGATTTACATGTGTTATAGTGTTAATTGTGAAACAAACAAACCTGCGGCAGCAGATTTGGGTAGGGGGCGGGGGTAGATACTTGGTTCTGTCTTCCAGAACCGTAATACAAGCTTGTTAACGTGTATTGCTGTTTCAGTCTCGGTTTCAGAATGATTACACTACTAGTGTAGTGTAGTTTGCTTGTTTAGTGGATGTGGAGTTTGCAAGTTGGGTTCATGTTTGGCATGTGTAGAGTTTGCTTGTTGGGTGTGTACAGTATAAAGTTTGGATACTGGGTGCATTTAGATTTTGCATGTTGGGTGCATGAGGAGTTTGCCTGTTGCATGCATGTGATGTTTGCATGCTGGATGCATGTGAAAGTTTGCATATTGTATGTATGTGGAGTTTGTGGAATTTCCATGTTCTCCTTATGCTGTATTGGTGTTCTCCTGTTGCGCAAAGACATGCAATTAGGCCTGTTGGTATATGTCTGGCCCACGTGTATGTTTATGTTTACATTTAACATATTTAACAGCTTTTGCCCAAAGCAACTCACAAGTGAGGCAGGTAAGGTATGTGCCCTGCAATGAACTGGCATCCATTCCACTGCTGCCTGAGATAGGCTGCAGGCACCCCTTCCTCCCATAACCCTGGTCAAGATGAGCAAATAAGAGAGGGATAGTTGCTGATTATTGCCCCCTAGTGTATACCACTGGGATTTTCAATTATTTTTGTGTCAATCTGCAGTCATTATTATATTGATCTTACACATTATGTCTTTCCAAATAATTGTGTAAAGGATCAACAAAATCAAAGCAAGGAGGAAGGAAGTGAAAATATTTTTAAAAATTTTCAAGGCACCAAAACATATTTGCACAAAGGTTTTAAAAGAGGTTTTGAAGCACTTGTCCAACACAGCTTTCCAAAGTATGCTTTCCACCTCTGTGCTACAAATCCACATAAAAAATCATTATTTCTAATGCAGACCTCAGTTATTAGAAGATTAAAATAAAATTAATCAACGCATAAATTGCAATTTTTCTGGTGTCAGATTATTAAATCTTCAGCCAGTAGGTGGCAGTATGGCAGGCCACAGTGTCGACAGACTACATTTCTCCTGAGATCTCAGAAGGGAGAGAGAGAACTGCTAGTGCTTTTAAAGTTGTACTATATCAAAATACTGTCTCAATAATTTATGCAGTGGCTGGTCTGTTCTGTGACCTTAAGAGCAAATCTCATTTCGAATGGCAGAGAAGTGATTAAATGTGTCCTGCTCATTGACTGTGGATATCGAACAGGGTAAATATGTGCTATTTATGGATAGATGTTATATAATTTAGACAGATATTTAGTTTATTCTCTTCACTACTTTATTCCCACTTTAGGATAGGAGTCTCACGCAAACTGGTCTTTATTGTGATTTTTCTTGTGGACCAGGTTTCTAAGTCCAGTTTATCTTTCATATGTAAGTGTGGGTATATTTGGGGTACACCATGCTCCGCCCACGGCCCAAAAAAGGATTTTAACTGGATACTCTAAATCACTTGATTACCTGTGTGCTGGCTCATGGGAGTTTTACTTATATAAAAATGTTCAAAGAGCAGAAGGAAAAATGATTTCTTCACAGAGATAACCAATTAGATCATAGAGAAGGTGGGTCCAAGCAACAAGTGGCGCCAGGTCCAACCAATCAGATGTCTTGCACAACAGTTCAGCATGCGCTCCGCTTCCTGGGACAGACTCCAGGCGCGACGTGAGCTAGATCAGAAGCTCTAGGGACATAGTAGGGTGGATGGGTTTTTATTAGAAAGGACTCATAGTTCTGTCTATTTTTACAGCTGGATAATTTACTACAGCCAATTTACCAATGACTCTTAGCCACCACACCCCAGACGATTAAAGCGAGGGAGCTTAAACATTTGAACTAGGTAGTTTTGCTTATAGGAAAATAGAGAAGAGCAGATCTCTGAATTCTGCTTCATCCGTATTGATCAGCATATAGTCATATGGTCAGATTTTCAGTGTGAGATGCCCATGTTTGTGCCTGTGAGGATAACAAAGGAAACATTTTGGAAAGGGGTAGAATGTGGGAACATCGAACAGCGATAGCGTTTTTTATTTCTGTTTAATAAAATCTGAATGGATGTGCTTTAAATATGCAGTTTGAGGTTGGATTTGTATTTTATGAGGCACCAAGCAATTATACGCATTGTGTGCAGCCTTACAACTCACTAATTTTTATACACAGATGCATTCGATCAATTATTAATCATCAATGGGAGCACATAGGAGGTCTCGGAAAGGGGTGGTGTGGGGTATTTCACTGTGTTCATTCTTCCCAGTTTGGCCTTTCGATAGATCCCTGTTGTTTTTGCATTATCAGTGAAAATCCACATTATGTAGTTATCATATACATTACCTCATATTATACCGAAAGCTGTTTTCCCCATTTATACAGAAGCATTTTTGGTGATGTAACCAGCTCAAGGGTACAATAACCTCTTGGAACATGATGCAGCAAACTTTAATTAAAGAAAAACACATCCCTGCTTGTCAACTACTCGTTTCACCGCATGACACCCCCGTGCTGGTCAGGAACATGAAACACCATCAATATTTTAAGACATTAAGGGGTGCGGATGATTATATTCCCATAATGACTTAAGCCATTCCGCGGCGTAACATTGTTGGATACCCAAGCCTCCCATTTGCTGTGTTGCTATTTGCATTTGTACAAACCTTTCCATTACAGGCACTCAAATCGCTCAGGGTAAGACTGTCAGGCAAATAAATAAAACATGAGAGTAAGAGAGATGGAGAGAGAGAGAGGCAGAGAGAAGAAGACTGAGAGAGAGGGAGATAGAGAGAGGGATGCCAATAGAGAGGGAGGCAGAGAGAGAGGGAGACAGGGAGAGAGGGAGACAAAGAGGGAGGGAGGCAGAGAGAGAGAGGCATAGAGGGAGACACAGAGAGGGAGGCAGAAAGAGAGGGAGACAGAGAGAGGGAGACAGGGAGAGAGGGAGGCAGAGAGAGAGGGAGACAGGGAGAGAGGGAGGCAGAGAGAGCTCAGCTGGGTTGATTTTGCAGCATGAAGCTGATCTGTTTACAATCGATGTGAGTTTTAGACTTAGTCGATGGGTAAAACACTGCATGGTACCAAGTGAGCACAAAAATACAATATGCAGCGCCGTTCCTCAATTCCTAAATCAGTAACACTTTACATGACGGGGCACAAATAATATATTGTGATACTATTACTTATGTATTAGTTAAGCATAAACTAAGTCTTAGTTAGATATTGATCTCATGTTTGTTCATCATCAATGAATTGTACCGCATCTTTCGTCCCAAGCACTTACAGTACTATGTTTGTTACTATAGATGTTAATTCTGTAAACCTTTGTGAACTACTGAAAGAACTGCTGAATCAGTCATGAATAACACAAGTGAAATACTGGTCTCATGTTTTTTCATTAATGAATCGTGATGCATCTTTTATCTCAAGTAGCTATAACATTTGTTCATGATTTGGACTTTAGGAGTAACTGAGTTACTCCTAAGTATTTGTAGTCCCCTCAAGTAAAGTGTTACCCCGAAGTCCCTGCATTGACGTAACTACAGTTTTGGTAACTTCCTTACACACAAACTGCACTGTAAAAACAATTCAGAAAAAAACACGCAGAACTTCCTACAGTCTCTAATGAACTGTCTTCAGGTAAAAAGGTCAGGAGCCTGTAGTGACAGAGGACATGATTAACCACTCGCTAAATGGCTCAGTGTCTTCTCCTACATTTATCTTGATTCTGAGCCGTTTAAGCTGCTCAGTTAAGTGTAATCTAAATAAAACGTGTCCTCACGTGGGCTGTGGAGCGCAAGAGAGCTTTTGGACTGCAGCTTAGCTTCCATCTGAGGTTTCAGTTAATGCTCAGTCATTTTCATTTGTTTGTTTCTTGACATCTGTTTGTTATTCCTGGCAATGCTGCTGATGTGTTTTGCTGTAAGTGAAGTATGTGTCTCACCAGATCAGGCAAGAATGACTGAAGCTAAGGTGATGGACTGTAAGAAACCACAGGCACACATGCAGACACACACACACAGCCACACAAACATGAATACATACTGTCTCTCTCTCTCTCTCTCTCTCTCTCTCTCTCTCTCTCTCAGCCCTGAAACCTCAAGCAATACTGTAGGTGGCTTCAATAAACGTCCTGCCCACCGCATCTTTACTTTACTAATTGCTGCGCACATTATAAGACCTTTCCCTGCTGAGCTGATCTATCAGCCATGAATAAGACACCCCACCCCCCCTTTCTGAAGATCAATATGTCCCGCAAAGTCCAATAATGACTGTCCTAAAGATTCTTCTTCCCCCAGTGCAGGATCGGGAATCCCAAATTTGATCCAGGCAGCTGATTGCAGTCTGATGCTCAAATGAAGTATCACTGTGCCTCTTGGAATTCTTGTGCTGCTCTTGATTTTCCTGTAATGTCCCTTTCATGTGGAAACCAAGCTCGATTTTGGAACGTTTAGCCTGTTCCAGATTCCATTAAATCTACATCAGCATAAAACTCTGTCCAGTAACACTAATTGTACCAGCTGTTCATCATTCATAAATGATGTTCTCCATCGGTAAATCCTGACTAATAAGTGAACGTGTAAACAATTTTTAAAGATCAGTGTGTTATGGCCTTAGAGTAGCAGTACGGAAAATTACAGGCTGCGTGACCTCAGTCAGGTGACGTCACACTCCAGACAAGGCAGCAGGCGTCCGGCGATATAACATCTACAAAGACGTTTTGGCAGTAATTATTCTCATGTATTCCCAACACCCCCCCCCCGAAATGATGGCACAGGCACAGCAGGGTATGCCTGATTTCTGTGAGAGCTCTCTGTACCTCTGTGTTTTTAGACATCAAAAATGATCCTTGCAACCTAGGACAGATAGCCGAGCAAAGAAAACTGAGCCATGTGTCAAGACACAAAAACACTGAAACGGTTACGGGATCCGAATAAAACATACCCAGTTGAATATATGCATGTCTATTTTATTATTCAGATTTTGCTTAAGATCCAACTTTAAGATTCAGATCCAGCTTTTGTTTAAAGCAACTAACTGATAACAGGAAAATAGGCTGCAGAACAACAGGCCAGTCACTGTAAAGATGAACAGAGCCGGAATACAGACACACACAACCACAACCTGCTTATTACGAGCATGGATAGAAGTGTGCTTGGTTAATTAGCTTATCAGTTAATCAGCAAATCAAGCATGGAACGTTGCATACATTCATTAGCAGTTATCTGTCGAAAGGCTATCTGAGAAAAAACATGAAGGAAAGAAAAACAGCTCTTCAGTGGTGATGGTACGGGGATTATATACAGCACTGGACTGGCAGTGCGGCGCGGCATTTAGACACAGCAGCCAGCCTATAATGAGTGTTTGTGTCAGGCTGTGGCACTGTAACATTCGAACAGCAGAGCACCGGTAAACCCATTTGATTTCCTATTTTCTTTTCTTTTTTATTTTTTGTGTGGCGTGACTGCGTGGGTGTGTGCGTCTACGAACTGCGCATGCGATGAAACTCACACCTACACACACGCACACACGCACACACGCACTGCGCCCTGGTGGCCGGAAGCAGCTGGTGCTCCCCAGTACTCCAATCGGCTGACACCGGGGGGGACTGTAGCTGATCTGGGCTGCAGTTAGTATCACACCCCCCCACACCCACATGCTGAATACCTTTAACTGCTAAAAAAAAAAATCACTCTGCCTGTGTTATTGGATACTATTTGTTTGTGTACTAAGCGAGTAAATATTGCACAGGGATTGAAATGCTGCTTGAGCAAGCCCTGATAATTAAAACGGTTGTCCACCGTCATTCGCCTCTGGTCCTGGGAAAAGCTGTGATGCTGAGCAACGCCAATCGCCCCCTCCCCTCATAGATCCCCCCAGGACCCCACCATGCTGCCCTGGACGTACTCTAATAGCTATAGATTCCAGTCAATCAATGCCGACTCGATGCTAATTGCTAGAAGTAATCTTCCACAGATGGGCTAAACTTGAACCTGCACGGAGACCGATGCAAAAGCTGGGGCCAGCCAGCAGGGCCGTTTACCACCACTCAAACCATTTCTGGCCCCCTATTGGCCAGAAATAGTCACTGCGCTAAATATATTATATAAACATATTCTTTATTTAGGAAATGCTAACCAGGTAGTCAACTATGATCTTCTGACTTGATTTGCTACCTATTTCTTTACTTTTCGAAACATCTGAGGGGGGGGGGGGGTGAGGCCCAAAGGGACCCCGGTCAGCCTGAGCCCAGTTTCCCACTCACTTGCAAGCATTTCAACTCAGAGAAACTGAGTCAGAGAAGCAGGGGCAGTGTGATGGATTAGACGACCATCATTTAATGGTAATACACTAACATGAGGCGGGGCTGTAGGAAATAAACCGACAGATTCTTAAATCTAAGGCGTGAGCCTCAGTCTGTGGTCAGGATGGGAGATTTCCCAAATCTGCTGAGATGGTGAAGTCCAGCTCCGGAATAAAGAGGGATACAAAGCGAGAAGAAATTCAGGGCAGGCGGAGAGAAAAATATGATTACAGGCTGTAAATATCGATCATTAAGACTGATTTATACTACTGTGTAGAATCTAAACCATCGATTAACCACAGGTAGGGTATAGCCACATGCCCTACACTCTAACCTGACATGCATCTCCCCAGAAATGTAACTACAGGTGTCAGGCTACAGTCTAGGATACACAGCTATGCAGCTACCTATGCCATAGATTCTAAGTATAAATCAGTCTTTAATGGTACAAAGGACTGCATGATATACCTCCAGGAAAATGCTGTAGGCAGAGCACATGTTATTGGCTCATGAGAAACATATCAGCAGAGTAAGACAGACGATGTGGTTCTAAACACTACCGCCCTCACATGATCACGGCTCCTATGTCATCACTGGGAAGCTGACAGCACACTACATCTCCTCTGGCAAAAGGCAAAACAGGGCTCCACATCCATAAGGCACCGCAAGGTGTTCCTGGTGCCGTTGCTGGCGGATTCACTGCTGCTGATGAGGCATTTCCAGGTGCTTGGAAAGCAGGTGTGTAAATAGAGGGTGTTCCTCAATACCAAGAACGCAAAGAACGGTCTTGCTAACTTGCCTTCCAAAAACAAACTTGGGGTGCAATGAATCATGGGATTGGTCTCGTTTGGCGATGATACAACCGATATGCCCTTGATATTTGGGACAGGGTAGGGATGACACCCGGGGATTTTTACTTTCCTCTGTCCTTCTGTTCTTGAGTATTAGAACCGGTCTTCGGCAATGGAAGATAAACGGGTACATGAGAACACAAGGACAGTCAGCTTCGCATATCGTACACTTGGACCGGATCCCTGGAATCGTTCGACGCTCCATGGGTTGGACCAAACTGCTCATCCATGGCTATTATTTTGGTTAAAGCATTCCCTTCCCAGCAACCCAAACCCCACAGTGGGACCGGATCACACTCAATTGCACTCTCACATGGACGTGACGAGTAAAGCGAGTATGTGGAAGAGAACGCCCCCCCCGTGAGGGAAGATCCGTGTCCCGCTAAAAGCTGTCCCTTTTCGACCGCGAACGCTGACGTCTCTGAGGCGCCCCAGCTGCACATACTGTCACGCCTGGGTGAAGCTGAGCAGTATTAACGTGCGCCGTGAGCGGCTTGGGGAGGGGGTGGCTGGGCTGGTGAGGTCCCTACAGTGTCTGCATGTCTCCCGGCATGGTGATGTACATCCGCTGTGACCTTAACGCTTAGCAACACAAGGAAAGAATCATGCAGATGTCACATGCATATTGGGTGGAACACAGGTACATGGAGGCCAGCAGTGTGAGGATGGCGCCCTCTGCAGTCAGAGTCATTGTCTTTAAGGGTCCATGTGCACTATGCAAGACTCTCGGTCCTAATCTCCACGGCGCTGGATATCAGAGTTTCTGCGGGCCACTGGGACACAGACCAGCTGTCTTGGCATGCTTTACAGTATCCCACGATACAGCTCACTTCCAAATAGGCTTATCTTATCTCAATTCTTGAATTTTTAAACTCCAAATCTGGTTGCTAGGTGGAGACTTTGTGACATCATTGATGGGATTGAAGGCTGTGTAGAGATACATGTGGGGGGGGGGGGGGTGGGGGGTTGAAACTTGGTAAGTGGTGGGGGCTTCAGTGGAGAGTCTTGATTAATGGCTGTGGGTCATCTTCACCACATAGCACATCTTCCATGTTTCTGTATCCGAATCCAGCTGAGGACAGACAAAAACAACAGCCTGTCGATGATCAAACAGCTCCCCCCCTACCCATGAGTGACTCAACTCCACCTTGACCGGGGGTGGCTGGTAATTTTGTTTCCAGCCAACCAGGGGAACCAGATGGCGACAGATGGCTGTAGAATCAATCAAGGTATAAACCACACGGAGGGGAACAGTCACATCGCGTCCTGGTTTTTATGACACTTGTCAGGTACGGAAAAAATATCCAGCAGGCTGGCTTTCTCGTTAGTGTGTTCGACGGACATGTTGGCGCGATGAAGGCATGCTGTTGGCTTGGGCGTGGTTGGTAGGTGTGAAAACGGACATGAGGCAGACGCTAATCGGGAATGCCAACATGGGTGAAGCCTCTTTGTGACAAAGCCAGCCTCCCTCTCCAGCTGTGCAGAGAGCTTAACGTCCCCCCAGAGCCAGGGGTCATGCGACCTTTGTCCTCTTCCGCAGACACTGCGCTCAGAGCTGAATGCAGGGCCTCCTTAGAGGGCTTAAGAAGGGGGAATCCTTTAGCATTTCGGGCATCCCTCTCTCGCTGCGCGTAGCGACTGGAATCTCCACGGACACGGCGCTCAAGGTCACCCACACACAGCAGCACAGAGCCTCAGCTCTCAGCTCCTCTGGCTCAGTGTCGTATCCTATATGAATCCATTGATGTCATTTTACAATGCAGCTACATGGTCTTATTTACAGGGGGATAGAACCTGATTTTACTGCGTTGATGATGATGCTTCGAGAAATATGGGTAAAAATGCATGAAAATGTAAATATGCCTTTATTGACACATAAGCTTAACAATATTAATTTATGATGTTTTATTAGTTTATTTAATTATTCTGTATGCAGACTGTAGAAAGTGAATCCTTGAATAAAAAGGAGAAAAAGGTTTGGAGATGATGGAATAACTGAAAAAGAATGGCCAAAGTAAATTATTCAAGGAGATGAGGCTTGTGGGTCTCCCATTGGTGTCTTCCGGAAGCTTCTAAAGATTTAATCCTGAAGGTCTAATGTTAGACCTACGGTTGATCCTCCATTATGATATCAGACAGGTCAGAAGAGGTGGAGACTGGTGGGCACTTGATTTCAGATCCATGACCAAATATTTTTCAGGATTTTTTTGTTAATTTTGTTGCTCAGGAGAGGCCTGAAGCTTCAGAAACCCGCTCAGAACCAGCTTGCGTCTCCTCCAGCGGATCTTATCAAGCACTGAGATTCCTCTTTAATGACAAGATGCGTGGGCCTGGTCTCACTACACTTTTTCTCCTTTGGACTTTTTAAAGAACAGAATTGCAGGGTGACTGCCGAAGCTTACTGAAGCGTTACCCCGCTGTGTGAGTTCTTATTTTCCACAACCTACAGCAGCAGCTAATCTTGTCGGGCTCATTAGGGTTCTGATCTCGCGTGCCGCGCCGTGCCACTGGCCAGGGGTGAAGGCGGCGCTCTTCGCCAATTTATTGGCCCCTTGATGGCTTAATCGCTCACGGATCACACGGCCGCTCCCAGGCAATCAGGTACGCTTCTCCTCGAGCGGCCATTAAGAGCCAAATCGGAAACGGCGCCGGACTGGTGCTGGGAAAAGGCACGATCCTCCACTGGTGGTGTTGGCTTGCTTATAAACGAGGGCAGCCAGGGAAGCAGCGCGCAGGAGGAGGGGTCTGGATGAGAGTGCGAAGCAGCGTGACTCGGCTTAGCTATGCTCTACTCGCATCCAGCTGATCAGAGATTCATTCACTCCAAAGTCTGTTACTGGGTTACATGTTTCCTGCCATGCATCGAAAACTTGATCAAAAATTAAAAAAGCAAAACTAAAGTATTTTTACATCTTACCTAAATTCACCAAGGGACACTCTTACAATAACAGTTTCCATTTATAGTAAGCCATGAACTTACTGTAAGCCTATTCTATGCATACAGTAAATATTAGTCTATTTGGAGCAAAAAAAATCTCAAATTGACAGAAACTGTCAACTGGAAAACCACCACAGCACTTAAACAATCACTCCAACACCCAGTGGAATATAGTTACTATTCTGGTTTCCCTAGTTTAAAATTTTTTTTTGTAACAAATGCTAATGGCAAATGCTAATGCTGTGTAATAACTCCTAAAAGCTTTTTAACAGCAATTAGGACCTATGTTATCTGCATGGTGAGATTACTGAACGCACTACATGTGAGATGTGTCCTCCATGATCTCTCCGTTGATGCTGGCAACTCAGCCATTTGAGAAACATACTGGGGACTGATTCGGTTTCACCAGAGACAAATTTTCGCTTTTAGGGGAAATCATGTAAACCCTCACGGCGTCTTTTTAATGACATGAAGCCTGTGGCCAGAGGAAGTGCTGGGTTTTGGAAAAAGACTTACTGAGAAGTGCTAATGACAGAAAACGCAGTAGCCTCTCCGTTTAACTTGAAGCTTGAGAAAAGCATAAGAAAAAAACAAATTGTCATTTGGAAAATTTCAGCGTTTGAACATTCAAAAACATCAAGGCATAGATTATACATATAGATCTCATATACATTTTAAAACACATTAGTGTTCCTTTATGATGCACATAGGATTAATCAGCATTTAAATCGGGCCGGCCTCTAGGGGGCGTGACCACTGTCTTGGTGGCTCTCTGGGACCCACCCACCAATGGGTTCCCGAGGGCTGTGCATTATCTTCTCTACAGGCTTTCACGATACCCCAAACTAAGCCTTTGATTTTTTTTTAATTAGTAGTGATTGATAATTAGCCAGTGATACAGCTTGATGTTCGTTGCTTAATTTCCATCTCATTCACCACTGATGCGGCAGTTTCTCTTCCTGCTTACCTGCTCCAGCCATCCGCTCCATCCCTAGACATCCTGACCCAGCTCCCCCATGTAAAGCCTCCTTTCGATGGCCTTTGATGCTAGGCGGCTAACAGGGCACGCAGGGGTACGTTAGCGGAGTGGCCCCCGCCAGTCCTCCACATCGGTCCCGCTGACCCCACCCAGTCCATTACCTCCCTACTGCAATAACATGGCGCTCTCCGAAGGTTTGGGTTTTGATGGCGAGTGCCCCCCTGTCCACCCTCAGGCTGGGCACTCGGTACTTAGCATAAACCCCTTCCATAATGTGGCGGAAATGCGAGCCCCGGACACATTACTCGCTTAGTAACATACGCTCTGCAAATATGTGCAGATACATCATCTAAAACAGCATGCGTCCACTTAGTGGTGCCCCCCCCCCCGAGGCGTGCATCACTCCGGATTTGGCTGATATCAAAGACGTGGTAAGGGGCTCCTGCTATCTCACAGATGCATCTGGCTGCCTTCGGGGTCAAAGGCCACCCCTACAAGTGACTTATAGCCTGCCTCTCCCAGAGAGCAGGCAGCAGGTGTGGGGGGAATCAAACCCCTCCAAAATGTGTATGCCATGGATTACATCCTGGAGCTTAGCCTGATGGTCCTGGGGCCCCTCCTGAGGGCCCCTCTTGAGGGCCCCTCCTGGACAGAGGCTCTCACTGTGCAGTCTAAGCGACATGAAGCCTTTCCATGTACGACGAACACAATGGTGAGTTGTGATTTAATATAACGTTAATGTAACATTTTCCTTGTTCCTGTGAAGAAACACGTCATTCCTCACCGTACACCCCCAGCTGCACATTCTGCCCACTTCCCTGGCTATTAAAAAATCCCTTTCTCATCCAAACCCCATTTCCTGGCACCAAATCCGGCCCGCTGGCAGAATCCCGCCGGGTAAAGAACCAGCACTTTGCGTGCAGCTCTGCATTGCCGACGCTAAGCCAGACCCAAAATAACACCGTGGGTCGGTTTGCGAGCGCAGGTCTCCTCATCCGGGAATGGCTTGCTGTCCTCCATGCTGTTTTTAGGCTCCTGTCTCACAGCCTGAACAGTCTGGCCACCACTTTCGGGGTGTGTGTCATCACAGCTGAGTGGATTGAAGCTTTCCTCACTCTGCGGTGCTACGCTGTGGTGGCTTCTTAGCCTCTTGTCCCACAGTGCCGCTCACATTATGTAACATTTCCCATCAGGCCACGGTCTGTAGCCTTTCCAGTTCCCCGACGTCTGAACCTCTAAACACTAGAAGACCCAACATGTAGACAAATGATCACCGGCACGCCAACACATATGTGAGGCAACAATGTCCCAGTATAAGGTGCAAAGATAGTGACTCTTCTTCATGGATGGATATAACAGAAACAGTAAGAGGTGGACATTTCAGGTCCAGAAAGTAAAAATCCAAACCAGGATTTTGTTTCAACCAACCAGTTGAGCATAAAGT
>JAODLC010000040.1:19608882-19626827 GCA_026781145.1 Hippopotamyrus pictus | reverse complement strand
AGAGTACTCAACTGGTTGGTTGAAACAAAATCCTGGTTTGGATTTTTACTTTCTGGACCTGAAATGTCCACCTCTGGAAACAGTCTCTGTTACCTGAGAGGCTGTTCCATATATGCTAGGATGATATGATGTAAACCAGTGCCCTCTATTATTGTGCGTAATTAACCATGTCACTGGCTCACTAGGCATAAGCTGAGACTGCAGAGAGATGCTGTTTGGTAGCTCTGCATTTCCTGCCCCACAATCCGGTTGTTCAGGAGCGACATGGAAATCCCAGCCATTTCAAATCCATGTCTTTGACCCACTGCAGGCATTTGGCTGAGCAGAGAAATGAGGGTGAAGTGAATGCGAGAGGTCATGCATTCACTGGAGACAGAGTGGCTCTCGTAATTGCATGTCTGATTTCTGATGAGATCTTATGACGATGACTGCAGATGGGGGTGGGGGGGGAGCTTTCATTACAGCTGCATTTCATGCAGAAATGCAGAACCAAACAAATCGAATTTAATCAGCCTAAACCACTGAAATGTGACATGCATTCAGACAAGACAAGAAAATGAGAGCATTTTGAAGCAAGAGCTTCAACTATAAATCTTCAGTAATGAGCCATAGAGTAAATCACCACGGAACCTGAATGCAGGATCACTGTCACAGCAGACCACCACAAAACCAGAATGCAGGATCTCTGTCACATTGGATCACCACAAAATCTGAATGCAGGAGTACTGTCACATCAGACCATCATGAAACCTGAATGCAGGATAACTACGATAGTAGATCAACACAAAACCCAAATGTGGGATCACTGTCACAACAGATCGCCACAAAACCCAAATGCAGGGTCACTGTCATAATGAATCAGCACAAAACCCAAATGTAGGATCACTGTCACAGTGGATCACTACAAAACCAAAATGCTGAATCACTGTCATAGTGGATCAACATGAACCCTGAATGCAGGGTCACTGTTGCAGCAGATCACCACAAAACCTAATTTCAGGATCACTGTCACATAGGATCACCACAAAACCTGAATCCAGGATCGGTGCCACAGCAGTTCACTATGAAACTTGAATGCAGGATCACTGTCGCACTTGATCACCTTGAAACCTGAATGTAGGGACAATATATTGAGTCATTAGTCGATAATCACTTTTTCGGTTTGACTTAGGTTCCTCCTGTTACTGTCATGTTCTCATTAGCAGAGCTGCCAGCATTTTGACAATTATAAAGTTAAAAGGGCAATGCCCGCTTAAAATTTCAACTGCAGATGTGGTGGAAAAAACAGGTTTATGTCCCTTACAGAACATAGGAGGGTTTTGAGTGTCCCACGCAATCCAAGCATATAGTGTCACCGATAACACCTCAATAATAAATCGGGGACAAAAATATCACTCGTGTGTAGCTTAAGGTTGCTTTATTTAGAGGTAGACACCCGTAGCATGAAAACAGAGTATGTATAAATAAGCACAGCACACGCTGCAAGGCATACACAGTATAACATCTGCATGCATAGGAGAACATGCGGTTGCATGTTTAACAATCACGGCTGTCAGTCCGTGTTCTTGGCTCCGTCTGTCTCAGAGAAGGTGTGAAAAGTGAGCAGTAGGACAACTGCAAGGTTCAAACCGTGAAGGCAGATTCCGCCACAGTCTATGGGAACGCCTCTGTAGAAGCTTCCAGAAATCGGGTACTGCAGTCGATGAATTGCTTTCAAAAGAGACTCTGTTAGCTCCCCGTTAACGGCCCTGACACCTGTACTCCTAAGGGCATTTCTCTTCAGACCTGCCTGTGAAATTCTCTGAGCAGACTATGAGGGATCACAAACAGAAGGAGCAAGTGCAGCTCAGATTCCACCCAAACAGCCCGGTGTAATACAGTAGGCGGAATCAGTGTTGACAGTCCAGGTCAAAAATCAGAGAGCGTGCAAACAGGATCCAAATCAGTGGGCAGAAGTGAGGGATGGTCGAGATCAGTGGAGGTGTGTTGGCGATCAGAAGAGCAAGGCTAGTGCTGCCATGGTATAAGGACTGAAGAGGATTGTGAACAGGATCAGGGTCTTGCCCCCACTGGGCAGCCATCATCCAAATCCTAGCTGACCACAAGACTTCCATTTCTCCTTCAATTTATTTGGTTGTGTGCGGATGGGGAGATTAGCCTCTCTTCCTCCTTCTGCTGGCTTTCCTATTTGTTAGTCACAGATGCTTTGGGTTTCCCAAGCTGAGCTGCTGGAGCTTCCTAATGCACGCATGCCCTGCAGTCAGATGCGGGGTTAACGCCAGAGGCTGCAGTGAAAGGCCAGTGCAGTGACTAAGGTTCAGTGGTAAGACCTCTGTGCTGGAAATCGGAAGCTCAGCAGTCTGAATCCTGAGGCTGGTAGACTGATGCTGCTGCTGGGCCCTTGAGCAAGGTCCTTAACCTCCCGAAAAATGCTCCAGGTGCCAGATAAATGGCTGATACTGTGCTCAGACCCCAAGCTTCACTTTCACCTGTTGATATAGCTCATGGGACTTTCTATTACACAAAAAAAATTTTGACAGCAGAACAAAAAATGACTGGTCCTGAGAGATAACCAATCAGATTGTAGAGGAGGTAGGTCCAGACAAATAGATGAGGCTGTCATGGATCCGGACGGGTTTGGAGGCTTAGTGCAGGTCGGAACAGAAATGTGGATGACCCATTTGTGGCTCATGGGACAGAAGGGGTTTATTAATGAAAACAGAAAACACTGGGAACACTGCAAAAATAAAGGACCACGAGGGGTCAAAAGTAAACAAGGAATAAACAAAGACTAATTACAAAAGGGGGCAGGCAGGCAGGCGGGCAGAACATACATCTAACATCAAACAACAAACAATCAATGAACCACTAAGGAACTGAACAGAGGAAGGGACTTAATACTGAAACTAAACTGGGTAACAAGACTAACACAGGACAGGTGAGACTAATTAACAAAGACTGGGAAAACAGGCCACAGATTAAACTAATAATTAAATCAAGGAAACAGAATCTAATATGGGGGAATAAGGGGGTAATAAGAAAGACAGGTAAAACACAACCAAAGCACAAAGCAAGAAACCAAAACAGAAAACAAACCACAAACCAACCAATGAAACAATACAAAAACAGAGAGGGGGGTTCAATCACAAGTTCACAGACCACTGACAGGGAGCAGGGGAAAACACAAAGACTGACAACAGGAGCTGACCCTGCCAGAGGCGGGACCAACCAAACAGAAGTTTTGGTTCTGCCTCCTCAAAATTAAATTAGCTTAAACGAAATGGTAAATTTTATTTCCAGGAAGAAAATTAATTGTTTAGATTAACTGATGAATCAACTAAATAGTCCATAGATTAACTGATAGAAAAATAGATGTTAGTGGCTGCAGGTTGTGAGGAAGCCAGATGTCTATTAGTTTCTAGGAGCAGAGTCAACCAGCACACCTGATCTGTTCTGTTTCTATATGGAAATAAGACAGATGTATGATTCCCTTCCTTTACAAACAGTGGTGGGTTATTTCAGTCATGGCCTTATAGTTCACATCTGAACAAAACTGGTTTTTAAAATACAGATCCAATGTTCTTTCATCGCAAATGCTTATGAGTGTTAAACTGAGGAAATGGCACTGTGAGATCAGACGAATCTGCATGGGGAGTGCTTGATTCTCCAGTAAGTGTGCTCTCTAAAGAAACTAGAAAATTGTTTCCATCTCAGCTAATTTGCTGTGTTTGTTGTCAGCATGGAATTCCACCAGCACCATGTGACATCCTACATCTTGGCCATCACTGTGGCGTCAGTGTGTGGCTCTGTGGCTTAGGACACTGTGCCCATGATCAGAAAGTCGCTACTTCAAATTCCATGATCAGTAGAAACTGTCATGCATAAGACCGGGGAAGCAGGAGCAGGGAGACGGAGAGTCGGGGAATGAGGGTTTATTAAGAAAACACTATAGACCATAACAAGACGAACGTTAGACTTCAATGACCGGACTGGAGAAAACATACCTAAAACAGATTTAAATACATAGGACTAGTGACAACAGCAAGAAACAGCTGGTAAACATGGGGAATCCACACGAGGTTAACGAGGGGGTGTGGCACACAGAAGGAGCAGACAATTGGGGCAGGAGAGAAAGATTTCAACTTAACCTCAACTGCTCCCGGGACTAACTTTCTGCTCTCTCAAAAAATGTGCCTCACTTTGGATAAAAACGTCTGCTAAATGAATTCATGTGAAATGTAAAGGATGTGCATTTATGTGCTGTATCTGTGTGTGTCTCAGAACGGCCTCTGGCAGCCCCTGCAGCCTTTTCACAGGCAATAAGCCGCTTCACCATCGCATTCAGGCGTCTGCTTACCCATCAAGGTGCCCTTGATGGGTAAAGTCTCTCTCTGGTCCAGCCCTACAAATGAACTGCATTTTCCCTTTAAGGTCCATAAATGCCTGATTTAAACAGCATAATTAAAATTTTAAATCTAGTCTGGCTCAAACAGTAGGCACTGCTGAATAAAAACATTAGATTGGGTTGTATTTTGCAAACTGGGTCAAAATTCTATACATCAAAAGCAGTGATTAACACAAAGCACCAAAAAATAATGTATTCCATCTAATTAGGGCTGTTTATTTTGTAATTTATCCTTGATCTACATAATGCAACAAAGAATACAGTCACACATTTTATATGAATAATAATCCTTGTGAAGACAATAAGCCTCCCTTTGAAAGATGGTATTTAAAAAAAATTAGATATTAAACTATTCTCCACGCACAGCAGTGCAGCCCTGGGTAACCTTCTTTTCTGTGCTTAGAGGGCAAAATCAGCACAGCCTGGCAGAGAGATCTGTAGAGCCTGGGTCATCCCTGAATAGCCAAACACTGCGGAGACATGCAGTTTACATCTTATGTTGACAGCAGGCCTGGGGTAAACAGACAGAGTACGTCTGTGATGTGCGGAGAGGGACTGAGCAGCAGCACTACGACGCTGTGAGCTCGTTCGTATTCCACACGCATCAGCTCCAAGTTCATCTATGATTCTCTCATCTGGCAACAGGTTAGAGGGAAACTGGAGTCGTTTCTGTTTGCGGTTGAGCTTTGGCCCATTTTGGGGGGTTGGGCAAGGCGTGGGGGCCCCCCGCATCATTGCCTATGTTCTTCTGATGTGAAGAGGATATAACACCACAGTTGCTGCTGTCCCAGAACATTCCGGAATATCTTTCAGAGACATCCTGCGTGCCAGCCACATGCGATTCTTTGAACAGTCAGCAGTGAGGAAATGCTAATTGATTTCTGCCATTGATCTCGTCAGACATTGAAGGCAAAGGAAGATGTGAGGCCGTGTTTGTGGGATTGTGGTCCCCTCCTGCAGCTTAGGGAAGGTTTCTTGCTGGATCAGTGCACTTCTGGAGCCCAGAGCCATTGAAAAAGGGGGTCTCTTGTGTAGGATGATGGGGCTTTTGGTGAGCTTAGTGCAGAACATCTACTCTGCAGAGAAAGTGGTGAAATTAGCAGGTACACACTCTTAGGTTGCCTGTTATGAGCTACTGTCCATGATACTACTCTATTAACAAAGATACTCAGATATAATACTGTTAAACTAATACTGTTAAGCTCCATTATCTGGAGGAAACAGGGCTAACTAATAGGCACATTACACTAATTATGGCAGAGTTTAAAACTGATTTCCATTGTGTTTTGAGACATACTGTAATAAATGGCATGTATTTGTTTAACAGAAACCTTATCATTTAATGTGCCCAAACAGAGTATTACTCCTTTCACTGACAGCAAATGCTGTCGAACAGAAGACAGTCTGCTTTTAATCTTTTTTTTCTAAGAGAATGTAATTAAAATGGAAAGCCACGCTCCCCTCATGTCATCAAGCCTCATAAGGGGAAATTAGGCTCTTTAATGAAGCACTTTGTCAGGCTGAAGAGCTACAAACCAGCCGTCCGGCCAAGATGGAAACACACACACACACACACACACACACACACACACACACACACACAGAAAAGACACAGAGCCACATAGACACATATTAAAGTATGCCACACTGTAACAGGTGCACCTCTAATTATTTCATGAATAATGAGCTTTTTGAGGTGAATGTCCATATGGGCATAAAGGAGGCCATGGTTATAGCCCAGTAATTTAAAGCTCTTTGCCCATTATATCAGTTGCATTCGAAAGGTGCAGTTTTGTTGCTGATTTCCCACAATGCACCACTTTCCTGTTTATGACACTGTAGCTATTGAATAATTAAAGGAATTTACCTTTCTTTAGTCATAACTGTTAAAGAAACCAAATCTGAGGGGCTGTGGTGGGAGGCGGGTATCATCTGGATCAGGGATGTGTGGTTTGGGATCGCTTTTCCCAGCAGCCATTTCTCCACAGTGGCTAGAATCACAAAAATAAAAGATGAGAGCTGAATTTCTACTGGCACTTGAAGTGAGAAGAGAACATCAGAAGGAGATAAGAGGCACTATGAATCCCGGGCCAGCATCACACAGTGTACCCAAGCTCCAGCGCATACTCTGAAGAGCCAGCTGCACAGTCATTAAAGGCCACTGCACTACTGTCAAAGCACTCCAGGAGGCAGTCACGAGGTGAGTGATTATGAGGCACTTGGTCAGGGCTGGAAGGGGCAAAGCAACACGACGAGTTACCCGAGGCCCCACGTTTACAGAGAAATCACCCCAGCAGAAAAACTGGATCCCTTCTGCTAGATGTCACTCAAAGCAATAATTCAACCTGGGGGGGTCCTCAGCCCTCAGATCTCCCTGTCACCCCGCTGAGGAACCTCTCCCGCTGGTGGGGGCTGGCAAAGCACATCTTGGTTAATCCACAATCCAAAACAAGCGGAGGACAGTGCTGTCATATCATCTGCATACAGACCGCATTACCCGCATACAGACCGCATTACCCGTATACAGACCGCATTGCCCATCCTCCGCCAAGGGATCCACACCAGATGTGTGATTCTTCAAAACAGCTGGACTGGTTTGGGCTGAATAAAACACACAAGGATGCATGAGACTGAGCAAATTGCTAAAGCAGACTTCCATTGCTGATTAATTATTTCTTAGATAATAAAATGGGTGTTTTTCTTATTATCTCGCATGAGTGAGTAGGATTTATTGCATGTAAAACTGCACCTGCTTTGTGTCTCTGCGACCACGATTTTACCACTTCTCTGGCAGTGGGAACGTGTAACGCTCACTTGAAACACCGGGAAATGACAGCCACTTCGTAAAACGTCTGTAATTAAAGGACCAGAGATGGCCGGGTGGCGTGGAGAGCTCATGCTTACCTTAGCGATGTGCGCGTTTGTTGGGGTTGTCAGGGAAATGGAAAGAGCGAAGGAGAGAGATAAAGTGGACAGATACTCTCGCTTATGTATGTTGAGGCTGCAGGCACCAGCAGTAGACTGCGTGAAAGACTTTAAAAAAAAAACAACATTCACGGCATGGTTCGGTTTCCAGTACAGCAGTCAATCTCTAACCTCCATCCAAGGTAATTTGTCTTCAAGTTCGATCGCACTTATTCCCAACGAGTCAATGGCCCATGAAATCCGACACCCCCGACTGGATGCCCCCCAGCCAGAGACAATCCTCTGCTTAATGCCCAAAGCTGCCCAGGGATTTCTTCAACAACCTTATTTACCCTTATTTACTTTATAATACATGACCTTGGATAAAAAGGTTATGAGTTTGCTCCATTTTACAGAATGGCGGATCGGTCTGCCAGTATAAATAATGAGCAGTAACATGCACTAAACACGTGTTAATGGGCTCGCTGGTGCGCTAAACGCGGAGCACACATTTGCGGCCAACATTTTGGCAGACGTCACTGCTGAGTCTATAGGGGGACCCGGTATGACCAGACACTCACCGTAGATCGCCCGCACTGCTCCGGCAGATGAGAATTTCTGGGGCGCGGTTTGCTCGAGGCTACTGCTGATTAATTAACTGCTACTCCTGGTACAGACAGGCTCCAGTTTACGTTTCAGGGCCCGTCTTCCAATGCTGTGCCAAATGCAGACATCTCAGCTCTCACGTAAGCTCAGGGGGTCGCCCGCAACTCAACAGCAACATCCCTGACACTGATGTGCAATGTCCCAGAAAGCTGTCCACATAGAATTAAAAACGATCCAACGCACTCATCTGCCCATTCAACCAATCACCATCCTCCCTGATCGGCAACTTTTAACATGCATAAGGTGGGATCGCTGGTAATATAACATCGGCTTCGGAAACCACCTAAAGATATGGCGTTAAACAAAAGTTAAAGTCTGATTTCGCAGGTGGGAGAACCTGCTAAATCAAAAAATCTGGTTTTGCGATGCAGCGGGGAAAAATATCTCACCTCAAAATAACTCCCACTACCATTTCATGTAAAAACTGAGTTTTCAAACGAAAACAATCTCCATCTACACAGCGTTTACAAAAGTATTTCCATACACACTGAAACTATAGGCCTACGTAGGACATGCGCAAATCATCGCAGGGCAGCAGTCACACAGTGTACCCAATTTAGCTACATACCGGTCAGCAACAGGCAAGACACACGTGAAAGCAGCTACTAGAACTAACTAAAAATAGAGCTAGAAAACGAGAACTAACTAAAAAATAACCAAAACTGAAAAAATGAAAAGGAAGCCAAATACAAAAAACGTACATGGTTGGTTCCTTTTAGTGGCTTTTCCAGTGTCTATACAAACAAAAGTAATTAGATGCAATTTATGCAAAATTATGCAAATGCACAAGATGGGCCGTAACTTTCAATGAGTGGTAAGGGTGCAGGTCTCTGTTTTCAGTAATCCACACTGCGGCTGGAAAACGGAGCTTTCAGAAGTATATGGCTGTGACAACATTTAAAGAAGTCTCGTTTTTTGGGGGCTGAAATCTCTGGTGTAGTGTGGAGCCAATGCAAAGAATGGAGACTAAAGTCCATAGATCCATCTTCTGTAACCACTTATCCTATTCACGGTTGAGGGGGGGCTGGAGCCTATCTATAAAGACAAAGTGGGGAACGACCCAGGATGGGGTGCCAATCCATCACAGAGCACACTCACACACACTGTTCACTCACACATGCACATCTAGGGGCAATTTGGTAACCCATATTTGCCTCCGCATATTTTTGAATTGTGGGGGAAACTGGAGTACCTGAAAGAAACCACACAATGATTCACAGAGAACATGCAAAATCATAAATAATTCATACAGAACCCCGGCCCCCTGGAACCCAGGTCCCAGAGGTGTGAAGCAACAGTGCTAATCACTGCACCACTGTGCCTCCCCCAAGACTAAAGTCTTCATTTAAAATGAAATGATATACCTTTAGGTGGTTTCCGAAGCCGACGGTACATTAGCAGAGGTCATGGTTGGCAGTCATCGCCAGCGGTCACACCCCTCACCTGTGCTAATCCCGCTTCTGAGCGAGACCTAACGCCATTCTAGCTAAGCTAGTCGGCGCGCTAGCAATCAAGACAGATAGCCAAGTTGCGCATAAAACAGCTTGTATGTTTGGTGGTATTTGTTGAGCTCTGTTGAAATGTTGTGTTGGGATGAGAGTGGTGAGTGTGGGGGGCGGAGCACTTTCTGATTTGCTGAGTATCTGGATGACATCAGCTATAAGGCACACCAGGCTGCAGCACACACAAAATAAACTCGCTTGACATTATTATGTATTAAACAGCCAATCAGATGTATTTATGCATTATTCATAAGCAATATCACCCTTATAATTTCCAATTGTTATCAACATTATAATGCTATAAGCAACATATTAGGCTGTTCTGTCTTGCAGTCCTTTTGGGAGCTGTTGCTTCATCATCATCAATCATCCAGGACGATTCCTAACTGCAACATGCAAAGTTTACTGATGTGAATATTTATTTTAGATTTGTTACATTCAATTTTATTTACATAGGGAACAAATTTGTCCAGAGTGTTGTAAAGGTGAGGATCAGAGAGTAGGGTCACACAGTAAGGGCCTTGCTCAAGGGCCCAGCAATGATATGATTACTCTGGACAGGGGTGGGGGACATAGAGCCGCAATACACTCAACTGCAACTCACCCCTTAATATGCTGCTAATATTATGTATGATTTGTTTAAAAAATGAATTCTTACAGAAAAGCCCTGACAACTTAGCCTAAACGAATAATGTTTCTAAATATTGTTTGAAATCTGAATCGAGCAACCAGCTCCTTGAAATTAATAAGTATCAACTCAGTTGGATTTACAATCCGGAGATTAAAACACGACATTACCGTACGTGACAAAATTTGCAGAGATTACATGGTCAGATTACTGGCAAATGCATTCAGAGTTTAGCTCTTAGCTGCCAGAAATATTAAGCTTTTTTGTTATTCATATTAATCATTTTTTATGTATTTTGGTGGGTAAATTGTATGTTTCACTCATTACCACAGTTCTCTTAGCACTGCTGTCAAACTACGTCCAGTCATTAGACTCCCTCTCCACTTTCAAGAAAGACCTCAAGACCCATCTGCTCCCTCAATGCCTCTACTAGTCAAGCCAAGTGAGAAGTCAAAATTAATCTATAAAGCACAAAGAATAAGAACAATAGTTGTCTGAAGTGCTGTAAAATCAAATAAGACCGTAACAATAAAACAGAAAAAGAAATCAGTTCTCTTACTGAGTTAAATGCCAAGGAATAAAAATGTGCCATAAGATGGGATGTAAAAAGCTGGAGTCCTGGCCTGGCTATCACCAACACGAAGGGCATTACATGGTCAAGTCGGGGTGAGACAAAAGCATGCATGCCCCTTTCAAAATCATTAAATGATAAAAAGGGCTTGACCTTAGATAAAAGGTCACTTGGTACTCAGTTGAAAAAAGCCAGCTTTGATAAATGAGGTTTTTTGTTTAAGATTTAAAGTCACTGCTCATTCTGACCCCCATGCTTTTCACAGTGGGTTCTGTTTTCAGGTCACCCGAGTACAGTCAAAGAGCGCTTCATTTTTTGGTTTGTAGCGCAGATTTCTTCCACCAGGTGGCAGACTTGCTTCATGTCGCTGTGTGATTAGCGAAAGGTGTGGACTGTCGTTAAGAGCTTCAGTCAATCACACACATGCATTCAGAAGCCATATATACAATAAAAAAAATGCACAAAGGAAGTTTTTTAAAAGTACATATTTTAATAGAAATTTTATTTCTAGTGTTCTACCCTCATGTACCTACAAATGAATTCTTAAGGATAGTAGCTTTATGATTTATGGTGTGTACCAAAAAGTCGAAAAAACTTCACATTGCATGATGTTGTTATTCACAGTATACAGTATTACCTTTTAATCACGGAGAAGGTATGATGTGATGGTCATGATCTACGCTGAGTTCACTGAGTGTGACTGATATGTAAGTGGACAGGCAATTGTTGCATGATTAAAATAAACATTTCACTTTAAACCAGGCCCTTTCAGATAAACACAATAACAGACACACCAGATGAAGAAACACTTCACCATAAATTTTAACCCATATTTTCAATATAGTGTGCTCTTCTATATACCAGACATAAGGAGACAGTCACTTCTTAAGTATCAAAGTGCATCCAACCCAGGGTACAGGGAATCACTGGTGTTTAATGTTTTGTTCTCCAGAGCTGTGGGATTAACTTGATTACCAGACTATGGCACGGAGTTTGGCACAGCCAAATGCAGGGCGCCATGGACATCCCTTCTGCCTAAGGTCACTTTTCAAGGCACACTTCGTAGGCTTCTCGTGGGCGGCACTTTGGGGAAGATCTTTTGGAGGATGCTGGGATCCAAAGTCAATCTACTTTGTCTCTCTGTGTTCACCTCAGTCTCCTGGAATAGCCTTAATGTGAAACCAGTGTCACACTGGAGAACTCCCTTTTGAAGGAAAACTAGGGAACTGTTTTTCATAAAGGGCTGCTGTGTACTGTAGCTCAGGGGTGACCAGGCCCAGACACTGCTTCCTGATTGGTCCCTTCAGTTCAGGATTAAGGTTATAACCTTGGATGACAGCAGCACCATACTGTAAGGGCTTCATGACTTTTTCCTTCACCTTAGAGGGTTCCACAGCCTCCCCCTCCAGCAGGCAGGTTTTCATGAGCTGCTCCCTTTTCTCCTTTAGCATGGCCACCTCTTGCTTCATTCTTTCTCGCCCCACCATCATGTCCACCTTCCTCCAGAAGGTGGCATTGAAGTGAAGGTAGATCTTCCAGTCCAACGAATTCCACTCTTTGATCTTGTCTATGGTGTCTGGAGACAGCACCTTCCTGGAACCATTATTTCTGCTGTTTATCTTAAAGGAGACCACATCCTCTAATGTCCAGCAAAGGGCTTTCTTCAGCAATATCATGGACTCGTCAAAGTAATCCGACAGAAGAATGAGGTCAAAGTTTTCCTCAATCATGCTGATGGCAAGTTGGACCTGTATCATCCCATTGAAGCCAAAGTCAAAGGCAAGGAGGTTCTTCGCATAGTAACTGTTGGGCAGTGATGTGTTATAGAACTTCTTTGGATCAGCCAGAAACTCATCTAGGGTTTTGACCCTCTGAAATATTTCAGCTTTGAAGTACATGAAAATGGATTCCATCATAGATACTGGATTTCGCAAGATGGAGAAATGGAATGTGTCCACTGGCATAACCTTGTTTACCTGTTTAGAAAAGTAAAAAAAAATAAAATAAAATAATATTATATTTATAGCTTAATGAGGGACATTAAAATAAATTTTCCTTAGAAAATAGTAGTTACGGCAAAAACACTTCATAAATCATTTGTAGTATTTTTAGAGCCCACTAGATGGTGCTGTCTTCAAAAAAGGGCTCAAAGCTTGCCCCAAAACAAGCTGGGGTCAATATGCCAAATAGTTCATAGGCCATCTCTAGAAAATAGACAGTTATAGTTAGAGTATGTGCAACTGTGTAGTAGTTCGCTTCCATCCAATAACGCAAGTTCACAATGGAGATGCAGTCTGTCCTGCTACAATGTGACTAATGCACTCCTGAAAAATCTCGCCTTCACTAAAATCACATACTAAAATATACATATCCAATCAGAACAATAGGGTTAGGGGAAGGAAACTCCATAGCTTAGTAAAATTTACAACAAATGAAATTAATTAAACAATAAAACAGTTATACCAGTGCCCAATGATGTTATTGAATACATTTTAAAGGAGAAATAATAATAATACATTAATAAATTATATCATAAACATCTCCTATGGGTCTTATGAGTCTCATGAGAATTGCCTATCAACCGTTTCAACTGAACGTACCAAACTCTAACTAATTTCTTGATTGTCCAGAGTCAAAAGTAGTGATGGCCAAAACGATGCTTCATAAACCATTAGCTGTATTTCTTGACTCCACTAGATGGTGCTCTTGGTTTACTTTGGGGCATGCTTTGAGCCCTTTTTCAGAACAGAGAGCAACATCAGAAAAGACAGCAAAATGGTTCATGAAGCACCATTTTGTCCATCATTATTTAGGGGTAGTGAGCCACAGCCACCATGCAGCTGGGCATACACACAGTTCACATACAACGGATTACGATATAAGAAGGGGCACTGAAGGCAACATGGTTACAGACAGTCTAGAAAATGTAAGTGAATTAAAAAAAACATGCTGCGTTTTTACATAATAATTTGTCAATTATTCTTAGATTCTTAGACCCTCAGACTTTACATACTTCGATGTAAAAACGTTTGATTTTCTTAGGCATGAAAACCAGTTCAACCAATTCACTGAAAAGAATTGGTTCAAAAGAATATCACTATCCTTGACATGGACGGCTGTTTTTGTGTACAAGTAGTGTTTCTGTGTTATATTGGACCTTGGTACTAATATTTCAATCATGTTAGAACAAATTTGCGGCTTGATATCACACATTGTAGCAGGACTGACCATAAACGCTGCTTCATGCTGACTGTGGACTAGCATCGATAGTGCTCTCTGTTCAAAATAAAGGGCACAGAGCATGTCCCAAAGCAAACCAAGAGCGCCATCTAGTGGGGTCAAAAAATACAGCAAATGGTTCATCAAGCATCAATTTGTCCATCACTACTGCAGACACATCACAGAACCCATGGCTGTTGTGATGTAATTTTCATCACAGACATCGGTCACAGAGTCTGCATTTCAGGGCCGTATGCCAAGGCACATACCACCCAAGAATCAAAATAATGTGGATGGTTCATTCAGTAACACAAATGTGCCGCGATCATTTATTGGCCAGGAGAAAAGTACTACACAAAGTCAGAAAGGAAATCGGGACTGTATATGAACATTTTTTCTACCCTCTCTGATCAAACTGCAGGTAACTATGGCTAGTGGATTCAAAGAAAGGTTAGCTGAGGAAGCAGAGAATTACAGGCTTCCTCACTATGAGATTATGAAGATTCCCAGTGGGCTGCACAGTGCAGTGTAATACATGTTTGTAACTACAATGCCAAATACTTCTCTATGTCCTACCATACTGTAAGTACATAATGCATGGTTAGTTTTAGCAAAATACTCATTTTTAGTATAACATCCATACCACACTTCATAAGAGTGTGATTTAAGATCAGCGTTGCTCTATAGCGCCACCCAAGGCCTGGCATCGAAGTACATGGTTGTCTGGCTCGTTGGCACATGAAGTGTACACATTCAGGAACACAGGTGGTCTGGCACTATGGCTCACACCGTGGCATGTCCACGTCTGCAGTAAGAGAAGTACTCACCTCATGTGGCTCAAACCTCATGTGGTTACACATAATGTGATAGATAGGGACAGACTTTGAGCGGAAACCCTGAACAAAATCCGCCGAGAACATTTTGGGGTAGGCCAACTGGTTCTGCTTGTCAGGAGGCAGAGCGAATGTCAGGTTCCTGTTGTCCCCATAGCGGTAGAGGATGTTCTGAATGGTGCTGCTGCCAGTTTTGTGCGTCTTCAGGAAGAAGATGTGTTTCTTTGGCTGGCAGGGGGTCACCCTTTGCCTTACTGGTCTCGTGGCAAGTCGTGTGCTAGGCTCACCATCCGCGGTTCTGCCCGGTCCTGAGAGCAGTGCACCGTCAAGCCATTTCAGTGAAAAGGAGTACTTTTTATCAAAGGGGAACTTCATGTTGAAGAAATTCTTATTGAAAAACTCATTCAGAGTTTCGTTGTTCCTAAAAAGAAAATCATCAGAAAAACGTGACTATGACAGTGCAGGAGCTCCATGGTTAGATACCTAGCCTCTCACCTCCAAGGTTATGAGTTTATTTCTAAGCCCTGGTTGTGTGTGTGGAGTTTGTATACTTTCCAGGTGTTTCTCAGTCACAAAGCGCAAACGGTGGTCTTAAAATTCCTGAAGCATCAGCACTGGCACTTACCTGGACTGCCTGACCACACCCAGCATCAGAATGGCCATGCAGAAGAGGGCCAGGAACATGAGACCCAGCCACACAAAGCGCAGGCGAGTCCACAGCCTTCCCTTCAGCCACCTACAGAGGGCAGCAATGATCCAAAAAGTTTTCCCCTTTTTAAACCAAATGCATCCACCTTATATGGTGCAACTGTTGTGTCTGTGTGTGTTTGTATGCAGGTTACTAATCTTATTTTTTTTTTTATTATCACTAGGTGGTGATAGCTACATAAATCAAAAGCAGGAAAAGACTCAATAGTTAAGCAGATATTAAGAAGTTACTCTAAGCCATTAATATGTTTGTGCATGTGTGCATGTATGTAAGTGTAATAACATGTAATCATAGCACTTTATCTTGTGGCTACAAACAGCACAAAGTTTTCAATTTTCACATCTGCTTGTGAAAAACACCAAAACCACATTAACGTGTTTGTGTTTGTCACGAGTATTCATTAGTTTTTTTTTTTTTTTTGTCTTTTGTGCTTAGGCACTGCTAATTGCATTAATGTGAGAGTCTCAAACAAAAATGTATCACATGAAATTTTACTACACCTTCTATGAACTTGGCGAGTCCCAGGCAATTAAAGAACACTGACTTTTTGGATCTGTTCATCGGCTTGCTCAAATTAGCAGACCTGATCAAGACTGTCCACTAAAGGGGGACGTTTTCAGCCTTAATCCACTGTTAGCTTGCATATCTTGCGCAGCTCTGCCCAAAAACAGACTTTCACTGAGGAGCAAAATGTAGGTAGGTAGGTAGGTAGGTAGGTTAGGTAGAAAACTTGTGTAAAATGTGTAATGCTATCCCAAGCATAGAGAGCATCAACAAGTTTTTAATCGCAATGCACAGATATCATGAGTTTTTATAGAACAGGGAGTGAACTTTCAGTTGGTTTTGATTTTGCAGTCCTTTTCTCCAGTGTGAGTGTGCGTGCGTGCATGTGTGTGTGTGTGTGCGTGTGTGTGTACCCACATGCGTGTACCTATATGTTCATGCAGTATGTTTGGTGTTGTTTGAATGTTCAGAGCACTGGTTAGTGTGTGTGTGTGTGTGTGTGTGTGTGTGTGTGCGTGGATTAGGTTTATATTACATTGTAGGACCCAAACATCCCCCACAATGTGATAAAAACCTGTTATTTTGATTTTGTGGGGACCATTTTCAGGTCCCCACAAAGATCTGTGAATGCAATCAAAAAACAAAAAATGCCAAAAGGCTCAGGATGCTGTCAACTGTAAATTTTCCTTTTCTTTGACATTTAGTAACTGTTTGTCTTGCTATGTGGCCAATCTACTGGATTCCCCACGGTGAAAGCAGCTGGAGTGGCAGGCACCAAAACAGGGTGTCCCTGCTGTTAAATCTAAGCAGTTTGCGTATGTGGTGTGTGTGTGTGTGTGTGTGTGTGTGTGAGTGTGGATTATGTTTATATTACACAATGTGATAAAAACCTGTTATTTTGACGTTGTGGGGACCATTTTTCAGATCCCCAAAAAGATCTGTGAATGCAGTCAAAAAACTAAAAATGCAAGTCTCAGGTTATGGGCTAGATATTTCCTAATAGAAATGAATTGAGAGTCCCCAGAAAGATATAACTACAAACCTGTGTGCGTGTGTGTGTGTGTGTGCGTGTGTGTGTGTGTGTGTGTGTGTGTGTGTGGCTCTCCCCACAAGGGAGAGCCAGAGGGAATGTGCGCTGACATCATAATAGCGTCACCTCACAGAAGTGCCTTTTGATGCGTGTCATGGAGGGTGGTCACACCCTCTACACAGCAACAGTTACACTGAGCATGTGCAGTATGATTACTAATTCATGCAGCCCCATAGCACAGCCATTGGTTAGAAAACGAATGTAAATCACAGTAAGTAAAAGCAAAAAGTATAAATGGCTCATTTGAAAGAAATCAAACCACTTTTTTTGACAGAGCAATTGGCCAGGCCTTAGGTATAGACTTACCTGGCTACACTGATAAAACAGATACCCCTGACAACAGAGTGAACCCAGGGAGTTTCATTGAGTTTGTAAGGACTGATCATGTTCCACTCTCCACACTGCAGCCAGCCCCCTTTGCCATTCACCTTACTCAGCATACTGACATCTGCACCAGATTTTCCTAACTGACTAGGCTGCTTAACTGGTCTAGCTGGCCTTGTACCAACAAGTCTAGGCTTACAGTTTCAATGTACCTTGTGCATCGACAATAAAGACATTCATTCACTCATGTATTTTAGCATGGATTGCATTGTTAACCAAAAGTAAGTTAAACACTGTCAAGAAATTGTGTGTATATGAAATTTATGCTTTACAAATATATTTTCATTTATGTGACACTATGTGAGAAGTATATGAAATAAGATTTTTTCCTATATTTTAGGTCATTCATCTAAAAGAAGCTACAGAAAATGCAAAGTTACTCTATGGGTCTCCTCTCTGGGATTTGAGCCGGTGACAGATGGGTTAAGAGCACAATATTGCACTAGGTGAGCTACAAGAACAGAAAACATTTGTGCAGGGATTCTAGTGGAAATATACATTCTTATTTTCAGCAAATAGCAAGCTGTAGT
>JAODLC010000040.1:19586296-19604162 GCA_026781145.1 Hippopotamyrus pictus | reverse complement strand
CCTTTTCAGTGCGTTCTAGGATATCAACCCCCACTCTTTCCATGGGATTCGGCTACCAGTGAAGTTCCCCTTATGGAAGCCTGGTATCAGAAGGCCAAAGAAGTCTGGCATCTGACCCAGCTTGCCCTCTCCGGTCAAGCCGCCCGACGGAAAGCTCAAGCAGACAAGCATCGACGAGCCGCTCCCCATTACCGAGTTGGACAACATGTATGGCTGTCAACGCGCAACCTGAAACTTCCGTCCTGCCGTAAGCTGTCTGCCCGTTTCATAGGTCCCTTCAGGATCACGCGACAAGTAGGTCCCGACACCTTCCGCCTCCAGCTTCCGAGTGTCTATCGTATTTGCCCTACATTCCATGCCTCCCTGCTCAAACCCGTGCGATATAGTTCCATGCACCCCCCAGCTGAGGTGGCGGTGCCACCACTGCGTACCTTGCAAGATGGGTCCCGTGTATACCAGGTCAAAGCGCTTCGCGACTCTCGCCGTCGGGCTGGGATCCTCCAGTACCTCGTAGATTGGGAGGGGTTTGGCCCCGAGGAACGTTCCTGGGTGGCGGCGAGGGACATCCTGGATCCTGCCCTAATCACGGCTTTCCACGACGCACATCCCTCCAAGCCTGAGCCGCGACCCCGGGGTCGGCCCCGTCATTCTTCTCGGCCTCCTGGAGGCGGCCGTCGGGGGGGGGGTACTGTCACGCCCAGAGGCCAGGACCAAGTAGGCGTATCCACATGATTGTCAATCGTGTCACTATTTAAAGAAGACAGATACTAACGATAAACTGCGAAGTATTGTTGCCATGTGTTGGAGCCTTACCGAGCGTTGCTTTGTCTTGTATCTTCCCCGTTTGTCTCGCCCGTCCTGCCCGTCTCACCGTCCATGTCTCCCTCGCCTCGCCCGTCTGTTCTGCCTGCCTGCCCGGACCCGATCTCCCGACCCTCCTTCCTGGATCTACCCAGCTTGTCGTCTCCCCGTCTCGTCACTGCCCGTAGGACTGACCTTCCCGGCTACCAGACCCCTGCGATCTCACCGACTACTCTCCTGGATTCTCCCTTCAGGCTTTGGTGTAATAACGAATAATAAAGGCTGGTCGTACCGCATACTGGGGTCCGCTCTGATTCTGTCTGCTTGCCATAACAGGCCAACAGTGACGTCACTCTGTCAGCCAAAGGATCTGAACCAGTGTACTTTGTTCAGTTTCATCACTCTAGTACCCAAAATCACATTACAATAATATAAAATGTTACATAAGTTCATTATAATTAGCCAGTAATTATGCATATGAGTTACTTGTTACTGTATTCAAGTAAATGCTTCTTTCAGAAATTAGGACACTACTGTAAAACACTCACTTCTAGGGTACAGACATTCTATGCCTGATTGATGCTGGAATACGGTGCACAGAGGTCTCCTGTGGGCATTTACGGGTTACATTGTCCTATTGCTATACTGTCTGTCTTTATTTAAAATTATTTGAAGTGTTTTAAGATAATATACATACTTAGCTCTCCTTAGTCATCTAATTGGTGTAATTTGACAACAAATCATGTTTTCTTGAAGAAACATTGTAAATGTATAGGAGGACGTGAAAGAACATGCTTTTAAAAAATAGTCTACGTTAGCTGGCGTGTAAAAACTTGACTTTACAATAAAAGGTAAAAACACTTTGATATACGTGCCTGATTAAAGACGGGATTGAGCTCCAGAAGAAGCATCTTTGTTCTTTATCTTTTGTTCTTTTAGAAGAGATCATGGTGCCCACAGGAGTCCACAAACCGCTTAATAATGTAGGTTGTCTCAAGTCGCCTTGGAAGTCAGATCATACAAACCTGCTCCGCAATCTTCACACCAGGGTCATGCGCAATCAAAAGTCTCCTCCCCGCTCAAAATTCTCTCTCTTTTCGTTGCCACTGAAGGGCGGAGATGTGTGCAGGCACAGGCATGCAACGTGCGTAATACCGTCTCCACATAAAGGAAGCAGGGCTGTTTTCTCATTAACTGTAAACTTGCATTGCACCTGTTGTTACCTCTTTGTAGAAGCACTGAAGATGTGACGCAAGGGCAAGTATCACAAGGTAGCATATTGAGCAAAGCTATTCTTACTTAATGGAAAAGTATGACAAATATATCAATAACTGGCATACAGACTGCTTGTATTCAAAACAAATGAAGGCCAACAATGAGATAAAACGAAAATCAACCAATAGGCCTACGATCATTTATCACCAATTTTATTATTAATATTCTTAGTTTAAATTACATCTGTAGAGGTGGGAATTGAGGTGAAAATTGAAAAAAATCAGTGGTGAATGATTGATTAATTCCAAATAAAAACTACTTTAATGTGTCTATTAACATGTCATTTCTCCGTATATACATATAAATTAAGAGCTTGATTCCAAATATCCATCCATCCACTTTCTGAAACCGCTTATCTTGTTGAGGGTCACAGGGACCAAATATATTTCAAATTTAAATGTAAAATCCGAAGTTTTGGTCAGTTTCTCACTCGTGTTATTGCATTATGAGACATTCTTTTTGTCATGGATTTTTTAATATTCAGTTTATGTTTCAGTGTATCTGCATTCAATAAAGGATTCACTTTTGAATTATTTTGTTACCTGTACTCTTTCTGCTGACATGTTTTATAAAATCCTAAATGATAACTGTCTGCATGTATTGTTAAATAGCTTCATATACAACTCTGCAAAAAAAATTAATTTATTCTTAGTGAAGAAACGTGCAAATCAAAAGATTGAGTTACAAATAAACCAAAATTGCATTTTACATTTTTTGCGTTTTAAGTAACATACACTTAATAAGGACAATATTTCATCAAAAAGAAAAAAACACCTAACAGAGCCAAAACGGCAGCGACAACAAGTAAAACCAGTAATGGAAAAAGTTCATTGGAAAGACAGAGAGCAACATTATAAATGCAGCATTGCAAAGGGAAAAAAAGTCAAGTCTTTATTAAATACTTTGTACAAAAAGATGTAAGGTAGTACAAATACAGTATGGTGGGTTCACAGTGCAGATGCAGACAGCGGCCATTTTTGTTTTCACAGTCTATGCTGTAGGTAAGTAAGGAAAGTAAAATAAGTAAAGTAAGAGTAACAAGAAGCGAACAATACAAATGAACGCTAAAAGGTATCAAAGATGTGATGCCAGTGACATTTTTTATTAAAATGGAGGATTTTGTAAATTGCCTGCCACATGGGCTAAAGAATAACATGTATAACTTTTTTCAATTCGGTTACATTTTTAGATTTTTTTGCATTATTTTAATAAAATTTCAATTATCCACCCCTTACAGCTCATAATACCAATGACATGTAGAAGTTATGTGTTGCATGAGAAAAAAAATAATTAAAATTAAAAAAAAAATTATATATATAAGATATAACACCAGTGACAAAAATCTTTGTAATTTTTTTTTATTTAACCTACATATTTTTGAATGCAATATAATGTTAATGTATTTTGTAAACATGGATCTGTTTTATACAACTGTATCATTTAAACCTTTTTTTAAAAAATGTATATTAAAAAGTTTTCACAAATGTTAAAATTTGACAAGCTATTTTACAGATATAAAGCAACTATGAAACAGAAAAAATAGGAAAATCTAATAAATCATGAGGTGTCACTTAATAAAACCGTGAGACTGTACATGCAAAATCTCTGGCTCCCTTGTTAGCATGTTTTAAAACCCTGCAGCCTCTATGACAGGGTTTCCCATCCCAAATGGAGAATGACCCACACATTTTAGTTGTATGTTGTGTTATTTCTCTGACTTGCAAATCCAGTTTTACATATGTATGTTATACTAATGTTAACTAACTTGATTTGCAAACCTGTTTAAACTGGCAGGGTACCCGGAGGCTCTACACCAAATATTGTTATTGTCTTCTTGCCAGTTGTTATTCCTAAATCCTGAAAAGGGAAACTTCTTTGTGTTTGACAGATTCAATCTGAGGACTATTTGTCACATGCTGCCTGTTATGTCCACCAGACCCTCCTCTCTCCTCCCTAGCGTGGCATTAACAAGTCATGCCTGTTACTCGTTTGTCTTACCTCTCATTCCTAACCCTCCTGTTAATCACTGCCAGCTGCCTCTTGTTAGCTCCCTTGTTAGTCTAGTATATATGTGCTTCACAGTCCTCTGTTCCCCAGTCAGGTCATCAAGGTTTATCCCCCTGTCAGCCTTTTTTCATCCCCATTCTAACCCTCTCTGTTTAAGCCCATTAAAACCCTTTTTTTTTTAACCAAAAACCCCTGCCCTCAAGTCATTTGTCCTGCATGTTGTGACACTATGGCGCTTGCATAAAAATGAAAATAATTAATGGATGGCATCGGTTTTGACTCAATAATTGCAAAGTTCCAAAAATGGTGCACTGGGAGCTTCATTGAATGAGCGTCCATGGTCAAGCAGCTTCATGCAAGGCTTGCATCACTATGCATAAAACCAAGAATTGGATGGAGTGGCATAAAGCACCCCATGACTGGACTCTGCAGCAGTAGAAACATCATCTGTGGAGTGACGAATCACGCTTTTCTGTCTGGCAGTCTAATGGACTAGTCTGGGTTTGGCAGATGCCAGGAAAACGTTGCCTGCCTGACTGCATTTGATGGCGGAGGGATAATGGTATGAGGTTGTTTTTCAGGGGTTGACCACTCTTAACCCTCTGGAGTCTGAGGCCTCTCAGCCACCTTCAGGGTAGTCTAACATGCCATTACATTTTAAAATACACTGCTCAAAAAAATTAAAGGAACACTTTGAAAACACATCAGATCGCAATCGAGAAAAAAACATGCTGGATATCTATACTGATATGGGCAGTGTAATGTGTTAATAATGACAGGATGCCACATTGTTTGATGGAAATGAAAATTATCAACCTACAAAGGGCTGAAGACACCCTGAAAATCAAAGTGAAAAAATGATGCATTTTGCCGAAATTTCATTGCAGCAACTCAAAATTGTACTCTGTAGTTTGTATGGCCCCCACGTGCTTGTATGCATGCCTAACCACGTTGGGGCATCCTCCTAATGAGACAACAGATGGTGTCCTGGGGGATCTTCTCCCAGATCTGAACCAGGGCATCACTGAGCTCCTGGACACTCTGAGGTGCAACCTGGCAGCGTCAGATGGACCAAAACACAATGTCCCAGAGGTGTTCTGTTGGATTTAGGTCAGGTGAGCGTGGGGGCCAGTCAATGATATCAATTCCTCCATCCTCCAGGAACTGCCTGCATACTCTTGCCACATGAGGCTGGGCATTGTCATGCACCTGGAGGAACCCAGGACCCACTGCACCAGCATAGGGTCTGACAATGGGTCCAAGGATTTCATCCCGATACCTAATGGCAGTGAAGGTGCCGTTGTCTAGCCTGTAGAGGTCTGTGTGTCTCCCCATGGATATGCCTCCCTAGACCATCACTGACCCACCACCAAACCGGTCATGCTGAACAATGTTACAGGCAGCATAATGTTCTCCATGGCTTCTCCAGACCCTTTCACTTCTCTCATCTGTGAAAATCACAGGGCACCAGAGGCGGATCTGCCAGTTCTGGTATTCTATGGCAAATGCCAATCGAGCTCCATGGTGCAGGGCAGTGAACTCAGAGCCCACTAGAGGATGTCGAGCCCTCAGGCCACCCTCATGAAGTCTGTTTCTCATTGTTTGGCCAGAGAAAATTCCCACCAGTGGCCTGCTGGAGGTCATTTTGTAGGGCTCTGGCAGTGCTCATCCTGTTCATCCTTGAACAAAGGAGCAGATACTGGTCCTGTTGATGGGTTAAGGACCTTCTACGGCCCTGTCCAGCTCTCCTAGAGTAACTGCCTGTCTCCTGGAATCTCCTCCAAGCCCTTGAGACTGTGCTGGGAGACACAGCAAACCATCTGGCAATGGCACGTATTGATGCACCATCCTGGAGGACTTGGACTACCTGTGCAACCTCTGTAGGATCCAGGTATCGCCTCATGCTGCCAGTAGTAACACTGACTGCAGCCAAATGCAAAACTAGTGAAAAAAACAGTCAGAAGACATTAGGACAGAAAAATGTCAGTGGCCCCCACCTGTTAAACCATTCCTGCTTTGGGAGGTCGTCTCATTGTTGCCCCTCTAGTGCACCTGTTGTTAATTTCAGCAACACCAAAGCAGCTGAAACTGATTAACAACCCCCTCTGCTACTTAACTGACCAGACGAATATCCAAGAAGTTTAGTTTACTTAATGCTATACGCTGATTAATAAGCGTTCCTTTAATTTTTTTGAGCAGTGTATTTCACCTATCTAAAAAACATTTATCTCAAAGTGTTACATTTGCTTTTATCCAGCACAAACTCAGCACCAATAATCTGAGACCACTTAAAATGTTATTCTATTTTTTGTTAAAATCAACTTTAAACATATACTTCTCAAAAACCCATTTTCAGACATGCTGAGAAACTGTAAAAAATCACATTATAGACATTTCTAGCCAAGACTTTGAGCTCTGAAGCTTATAGACACAGGGGTTGGCTACACATAGGTGAAAGTGACATTCTGAAATTTTATGTGGTTTGATTACTAAAGTGTTAGAACTTTGGAGTGACACTCTTTTTCTCAAAGTCAGTGGCCTTCACAATGAATATTGATGAAATAGGTGTCCCCACACCTGTAGTAGTTTGCATACTGTCAATGGCCCATCAGTCTGGAATGTCACTGCACCCCACACCCATCACTTTGGAAAGGCAGTTTGAAACGCAAGAAAAGTAGCAACAATAAAATCCCTTTCACAGTTTATTGGTAGATGGAATGAAAAATGAAATACTGTGACCATATAAATATAGAAAGCAATAAATATGATGCATAAATATTATTAACCCTCGTATTTCAGTTTATATCTCGTTGAAATCATTGTGTAGAATCAAAAAAAAAAACACTGACTAAATCCGTAATCCGTCTTCTTCTCAAAACGTCCATTGTCGGAAGTATTAAAGTTTTTAAAATTAGGTTAAATACTCAAAAAAAGCAAACCGCGTCACCTTTCTTTATTTTACTTCCATAGGGCGTATAGTACCGCTCTTAGCTAAAGATCGCTATTCACGTTCTAAATACGCTGGGTTTGGACCGGCGACCACGTGATTACAGGCACATAGGCTTAACCCACTGAGCCATGAACACAGGTATGAGAGTCGCTGCTGAAAATGGTAACATTGGCGCAAAGCTTCAGCAGCAGAGATGTATCCGTGTGCCATATTGTAGCCGATCAGTGTAAACACTACCCAGACATGTGCTCTTGTTTATTTCCGTCACAATGGGCGTATTCACATATTTCTTTTCCCAATACTAACTGTCGGATTATCATGATATTATCATGCGAATAGCACGATTTGCAAGTGGGAAGGCGATCAGAGCTGCTTCGAGAATGATGCAGACTTATGAGATAAGAAAAGGACACTTCTGTCTGCCTGGACGATCAGTTATTTTACTATCGTGTATTATATTGAAAAGCACAATTGTGATCATTTTCAGTATGCACATGTATTTTGAGAATGATCTTACGCCATCGTAATACAACTCCAATTAATAGTAACATACAAACACATCACACATAAGGTCGAGAGCATGGTAACGTTAGTATAGCCATAGATGTTAAAACGGTTAAAGTGCTGGGAAACTGGGAAAGTTTGTAACAATAAATAATTAATCAAAACATGATTGTTAACATATTAATTTGTATTAACAAAAACAAAAAGAAAATCATTTAGATAATTCTCACAACATGATTATGGCAGATTGTACAGGCCTCGCCCCCCTGTCTCGGTGGGGGGTCGACCCTGGCAAACACTGTTGTATTTAATTGCTGTAGAAGCTAGTGAGCGACATGTATCAACATACATCAAAAACATTTTAAAAACTATGGTAGAATTCTTATTTTAAAATAAGTATAAAATGTGTTATAAAGCATTTGACCAATGATAAAGAATTCAAGCATATTATCCAACACGTTGCGGACTATAGCAACAGAAGTGTGTTTTTCTTATAGCTCTGGTCACCAATGGCCAAGAATTTAGGATATTGTTCTTTTATTATTTTAAAGAAGGTGGACATTATTATTTAATTACATTTAATAGAAATTTGATATGCCAGCCCTGTCAGCACAGATTTTAGGCAATACGTCGCATAAACAGCGGATGGTCACAATCGGATCGCGTTCCATTACGAAACATAGCGTTTTATTTGCGAAAACGTCGGACCGTTGCGGTGTTAAAAGCGTCAACATCTGAAATGAAGCAGTAAATTTAAGTTCTCTCCCCGTGCCTGGTGTGTAATGCAGCCTGCGCCTGAGAAGATCAACCAGTAGTTCTTGGTTTTCCAAAAGAGAAACCTTTTCTTCTCTCCGATGGAGCAGGAGGTACTGTATGAGATACCACAGTCCTTGGTTCTCCTCTTAATTGAATGATATTCCTAGCTGAGCTCTCTTATTTGACCTCAGGTTACAGCGCTGAAAACATCCCTTACACTGCTGAGAGAAAGAAACATAGTCAGGGACAATTTGGCAATCAGATACTGGCCTGGAGCCTCTGCATGATGATTTCCCTGCATACGTCAAAGATGATGTCTGGGAAAGGTTCAGAAAGATTGTCAGTATCAGCGTGTGTATATATAACCTACTGTATCTGAGTATTTCATTTGGAGTGAACAGTTTTATTTAAGTTTATTCAAATTTTCTACAGGTGAGGGAGCGGTTTCTTACTGCACTGACTGAGAACATTGAGAGTCGATTCCCAAACACCGGCAGTTTGTCTGTCTTCAGTGTGGTGACAGATTCTGATAAACTCTGCAGAGTATGGGGATGCTGAGATGAACACCTCAGTTCCCAAGACTGAAAGAGGACCTGGTGTCTGAGTGGGATTCCAACAGAGTGAGAGCGTGAAGTCCTGATCTGAACGAATTTTATCAGTTATATTAACTGCCCCACCACAGTCTATTGGTTTTAAAGAATAATTTTATCTTTGTTCTCACTTTGCTGTACTTCAGACCAAATCCCTAGAGGAGGAGCTTCTGTGGCTTGTAATCACCCACACAGCGCTTGTCCGGACGGCATATATGAAGCGGCTATTTCTGTCATGTCCTGCATGCCTGATCTTCCTGTCTCCTCCATAATGTGGCCCTTAGTTCGTGTTGTCTCGTCAGCCCCAGTCCAGTCATTAACATCCATCCTCCCGTTGCCTCTGCCCTTCCCTGTACTCAGCCTCACTGTTTTGACTCCTCACAGTCCCGTTGTTTGTCCCTGCTTTTGTAGTATTCAGTAAAGCCACTTTTTTGTTTTCCTGATGTCTGTCCTCAAGTTCTTCAGTTTCCATACATGACAATTTCTTGCAGTCAACATTGTAATACAGTATATGCTTTAAAACATCATCACTCTCTCTCTCTCTCTCTCTCTCTCTCTATATATATATATATATATATATATATATATATATACTCTGTATATATCCAAATAATTTGAAGTTTCTTAATGTACCCCAGCCCATAGTGCTGGGTGATATGGCAAAAAATTTTATCATGATAATTTTTTTCACATGAAATCATATTGATAGTTATCGCAATATAATTATTATTATTTCTTTAAGTCACTGCTCCGTTTTTTGCTTCATGTTCCCTTCAAATTTTCCCCAAACGAGCTTGATGGGCCGAATGGCCTCCTCTCGTTTGTAAATTTCTTATGTTCTTATGAGCAAATTAAGAACATGAAAAAGTGATAAAATTGAATAGATTGCAAAATGAAATGTAATTTTAATAAATTAATCGTGCGAAAATAACCTTTTTTGTTGGGCAGAGTAATAGTAGAACAAGCTTCTAATATGTTTTGTTGTTTTTTTCTTGGGCTGCCTCACTGTTTGTTCCAAGGAACTGGTTTGACTATAGTTGGGCAATATGCCCTAAAGATAATATCACATTTTAGTCAGACTTCATTGTGCATTCCCAGCAAAAGGTGTTGTTGTAGGTCTTTTATAGTTCAAAGAACTTGTATCTATTGTGTGGAACCACTGGATTCACTCTAAGTTCAGTTGAAACGTCATGCAATATCTGCCCTTTCTTTGCCTATAAGCTTTTTGGGTAACATAGGAGACTCTAACTAACACTGATTTAGATTCAGATGAAAAATGGATTTATTGTTCATGTATCCTCATCCTTTTTAATTTAATTTATTTGATTAATTCATTGTTTCATTTTTGTCATAAAAACAAAAAAAATCTTGTATTGGTTAATGTACAATGGGGATCTTTGTTGGTGCGGCGCTCTACACAGCATCTTGGTGTGCTTGTATTAATAGGAGGAGTCTCATATTTGCATCTCTTAGAATGTTTGTATCACAGTTTTTCCAGAGTGGGTGGGAAATAGGAAGGTTTGGAATATCATGTGCTTGTCACTTTCCTAATCTTCACACCATTTCCTTGAACACAGTTTCTACCCAGATCTCTGTTGCTGCCTTCAGTTTGCTGGTGTATTTTTTGCAGTATCGAAGCAGTGCTTCCTACAGTTACATAACATCGCCAAACTACAATGTTTTCTTACTATTCAAGAGAGAAACTATTTCATTTCTTTGTATGCAGTAGGCTAGACTACCTTAATGCTCTATTTTCTGGGTGTACACACGGCGCATTAAATGACTTACAGTGTATTCAATACACAGCAGCTTGCATTGTTACTCGGAGCAGGATGTTCAAATGCATAATCCCTGCTCTTATTTCTCTGCATTGACTTCCAGTTCAGGACTGATTTCAAAGGTCTACTTCCATAAGAGGCACTCAAATGTGTAGCACCTGCATACCCAACACATCTGATTCAACTTGGGGATGTATACTCGTGCCACAGCTGTTGCACGTGTATTTCTACCCTTCTGCTACAATATATACAGCTGTTACTGTGCAAACCGCTAAATTTTGTCTTATAAAAATACATATATTTTCTAGTTGTATTGTTATTTTGGTAAATTCTCATTCTGTAACATCCATCCATATTCTGTATATTCTTAGTCCTCTGCAGGGTGACAGGGTCCAGAGCCTATTTTTAAACTGTGGGTGGAAACTCGTGAACCTGGAGGAAACCCCACATGGAACAAACGTACCCCCACATGCACACAGAACTGGACCAGAGACTCCGACCCTGGTCCCAGAGGGATTTATGTTATCCACTGAACAAGCACGCTGCCCCATTCTGTAACATGTTATCTATAATAAAACAACAGGCATGTATTATACAGTATTAATGTTCAATTAATGATACAATACAATGAGAGACTGAAGTACCTCCCAATCAGAAAGCAGGAAGCTTTCCAGAACCTGGCAGTGAACTGCGGACCCCTGTCAGATACAAAATGTGGAAGATGAGTTGGGCTGCCTCCTTATAGGATGGGAGCTTGGGTGCGGGTACAAAATGGGTTGTCCTAGACAAGCGATCACCGATGGTCAAAACCAGAGTGTTACTGTACAAATCTAGAAAGCCAGTAACACAATCCAGGACAAGGTGGGACCTTGGTCACTTGGGAACTGGGAGATGATCAAGAAGACCAGCTAGTGGTCTGTTGCTGCTCTTGCATGGGGAACAAGAGGAGGAGGCCATTATGAAGTACCTGACATCTGAGAGGATGGATGACCACCAAAAACACCAAGTGATGAAGGCGAAGGAGATACCAGGATATCAGGACAGGTTAGATGAATGGGCCCAATGAAGAACCTGGGAACAGACAGGGGAGGGATATTACCTGGAGCAGGATCCGATCCTGGCATTTAGGAATCCTGGACCAGGGTCTCAATGTCCTATTGAGTTGTACCATTCAGGCTTTTGCAAAGACACCACTAGGGGGCAGCAGAAACTGGAAAAGCAACAAGAAAAAACTGAGGGTCACGGTTACTGGTAAAGGTACCATTGACATGCTTCCATATCTGTCATGACATGTTTCTGACTAAATAGGATTACAATGCCGACTAGGCTACTGGTCAGATATGGACCTTGAAAAAGTTGATCATTCAATGATGTGTTTTACCAACTTCCCTGTTTTTAAAGGTTCTTGACGCTATTGGCTATAGCCTAGTATCTATTATTAATTGCTTTCTGCACTCTGGCTGTGTTCCTGATTATTTCAAACATGTCGTTGTTCATCCATTGATCCATTGCTGAAAAAACCTAATCTTGATCCTTCCATTATAAAAAACTATAGGCCCATCACAAAACTGCCATTCATTTTAAAAATCTTAGAAACAGTTGTTGAGCAACAACTGGCTACCCAATGTTGAGACAAACAAGCTTAGACCCCTTTCAATCAGGGTTTTGAAGGAATCATTCCACAGAAACAGCACTAATAAAAGTTTCAAATGACCTACTAGTGGCTGCAGATACTGATGTGTTCTTATACTAGTTTTTCTTGACCTCAGTCCGGCTTTTGACACAGTTGACCATAAGATCCTTTTAGATAGGTTAACTCACTCGGTAGGTATTACCGGATCAGCTTTAGCCTGGTTTTCGTCCTACGTAGCTTGACAGGAGTTTTTCAGCTTGTGCATGTGAGTTGATGTCAGCGAGATATGAAGCAAACCTTTCAATCTTTGCATGCCAACTTTTCATTGGACACGCTGCATAACCTTTCTGATTAGGTCTTCCATGAATGCAGTGCACTCTGAAAATTGGCATTTCTGCAGATTTTGGTGGTTAGGCCTATATGCTCAGTGGTTAGTCTAGATGTCACATCCATAATGCTGGAACTGCCCATGTTCACCGTACTTTAGACTCAAACCTTAAATTCTGATCTTCACAAAAAATTTTACAATATTAAATATTACTTATCACCATTTAATTTGAGTAATTATCGAAATAAAGCTAGATAATGCATCGATGATTTTTGAGTAAGTGTACACATTAGCATCATCCTAGGATATTATTTCAAATTGCAATGCTAAATAACTAAAACTTTGTTACTGTGTTTCTCTGTATAATTTATCCTCTGCAGCATCATGTTCTTGTTATTTTGTTCTGTTTCCGTATACCTTTTCCAGTCCCTTTTGATGAGAACAGATGCTTTTTTTTCTCACTTGAATGTGCATTCCACTTGAACTGGGAATTTGGAATTTCCAAGTTCCTAGTCGTAAGTTTCAACTGGAATGCTCCTGTACTGTAGGTCGCAGGTTCCTCTACAACCCAGACTTCAGAATTTAATATGGCTGCGCCTGTCATAAGCAGAAGTAAAAGCTGTGGTTATGTACTTTTTATTAGCACTTATGTCTTATTTGTCTGATTAAATCGGTTGTACACACAGTACTTTCCAACTGCTATCTGAGAGCATGTTGCTACTGTGTTGCATACCATGTAATGCATTGTTATAAACTGGTATTCCAAACAATGACTAACAATGAACCTGGTATTGCTAAATGGCTTTCCAACTTCTTGTACTGGAACATAGTTACCTAGGAAGTAACGTCAATCCCCAGCTCTGACTTCTGACCTCTGAGCTAAGTGCAACACAGCAGAAGTCCACCATTACATATCTCCTGCATATTAATCAAGATATTTTGCTGCAAAACTAACATGAACCTATACATACAATATGTCCCATCATAAATAACCTTGAACAAATTAAATATAGACTTGTACTATATACTGCAACTACATGTAAATTCAAGAACTATAAAACATTCAGGGTAATGCTCAAACACAGTATTACAAGGAGACATTTAGCTTCTACACTATTACAATAAATCTTGTGCTAACCCGTCCAACATGTGGTGATGTATCAGCTCTGCGTTTTTTGTGCACCTTGTCCCCACAATATGATATAAACCTATTATTTTTCCCTTGTTTGGACATTTTTCTGCTCCTCACAAGGGAAAACGCAGTTTTATGAAAATCTGTGACTGCTATAAAAAAACTAAAAATCCCAGAAATCTTGTATTTTGTTTGGTTACTTATGGTTAGGGCTGGGTGGGGGTTAAGGTTGTCATAGTTAGCGTTAGCATTTTTCCCATAGAAATGACTGAGCAGTCCCCATAAGGATATGTTTACCCGACATGTGTGTGCGCGCGCGTGTGCATGGATGCACATGTTGGTGGGGGAGTGCATTTTCAGACATGATTCATGACTTTTTGGTGTGGTTTCAGGGGGACTGAATGAGAAATGTCAAAAAACACTGTCTTTGGTTGCGTCAAGAAAATAATCACATGGATGCAATATTCAAAAAAAAGGATTTAAAAAAAAATATTTTAATACAATTTTAATTTCAGGAATTTAAATGAAATCTGAAATGTACCTATGCACACATGAAATTATTAGTGTTAAATACTCATGCACCCACAAATAAATTCTTTAGGACTGATGTTTTTTATACATTAACAATAATTCCACAGAATTTTCATTCATAAAACAAATTTCCTAGAATAAAAATTTGATTTACCTTTAGACCGTGAAGTGTGTGTAAAACCTTCCAAAATGTAAAAGTGAATGACAGATTGTTATCCTAGAGAGATTAAACCTCACCTATTTTCAGGTGCTAAGATTCCCAAGAGAAATTATCTTCTGATAAAATGTGCGGCAGTGTATCTATTCACACTGCACAGTGTTCTTATTCACACTGCACAGTGTTCTTATTCACACTGCACAGTGTTCTTATTCACAGTATATAGTAAAAGCTTTCAGTCACAGAGAAAGCCCTGATGTCTTAGACATCATCTTAGCCTGAGGTGTGTGTTTCCCGCCTAATATAAATTATAAGTGGATAGACATTTTTGCATAATTTAAATAAACATTTCATTATAAACTAGGCCCTTTTGGATTGACACAATCATAGACACAACACACTAGGGAAAAAAGCTGTTTTGCCTTTTTCCATGAAACAGTATAGTACACTGCTGTGATTCTTCACTGAGCTCTTTTGGCCGCTGTGCAGCCAAGCCCCGAGCCTCTCCTTCAGTTTCCAGGCCCGAGCTTCAAGAGTGTGCTTACCAGCAACACAAACTTACAAGAAAGCATTAAAGTGCTCTTCTATATTACGGGATAGCTAAAAAAAGGCAAGAGACAGTCATTCCTTAAGGATCAAAGTGCATGCCACCCCGGGGCACAGAGAATCACAGGCTTTTAATATTTTGTTCTCAAGGATTGCTGGATTAATTTGATCAGCAGACTATGGCTCGGAATTTGGCACAGCCAAATGCACAGCGCCATGGACATCCCTTCTGCCTAAGGTCACTTTTCAAGGCACACTTCGTAGGCTTCTCGTGGGCGGCACTTTGGGGAAGATCTTTTGGTGGCGGATGCTGAGATCCTGTCGCTGTAGACCCCCTTCCGGCAGTCGTTTTTCTGTGGATACCTTGGGGTTCGGGCTTCTCTTGCGTGAGGCTGGCTGCTTCTGGGACAAGTGCTGCTTGAAGGAAAGCTGGGGGAACTGTTTTTCATAAAGGGCTGCTGTGTACTGCAGCTCAGGGGTGATCAGGTCCAGGCACTGCTTCCTGATTGGTCCTTTCAGACCAGGTTTGAGGTTATAACCCTGAATAACAGCAGCACCATACTGGAAGGGTGATAAATCTTTGTCCTTCACCTGAGAGGGATCCACAGCCCCCCCCTCTAGCAGGCATGTTTTCATGAGCTGCTCCCTTTTCTGCTTTAGCATGGCCACCTCTTGCTTCATCCTTTCTTGCCCCCCCATCAAGTCCACCGTCCTCCAGAAGGTGGTGTTGAAGTGAAGGTAGACCTTCCAGTCCAACAAATTCCACACTTTGATCTTATCTGTGGTGTCTGGAGACAGCACCTTCCTGGAATCATTATTTCTGCTGTTCAGCTTAAAGGAGACCACGTCATCAAGTGTCCAGCAAAGGGCATTCTTCAACAGGATCATGGACTCATCAAAATACTCCGATAGAAGAATTAGGTCAAAGTTCTTCTCAATCATGCTGATAGCAAGTTTGGCCTGCGACTCCTCATCGCTGCCAATGCTTCCATCGCTGAAGCCAAAGTCAAAAGCAAGGAGGTTTTTCGCATAATGGTTATTGGGCAGTGATGCGTTATAGAACTTCCAGGGATCGGCCAGAAACTCCTCTAGGCTCCTGGTCTTGTGAAACGTAGCTATGCTTTTGTAGTATATGAAAATGGACTCCATCATTGATACGGGATTTCGCAAGATTGAGAAATAGAATGTGTCCACTGGCATAACCTTCTTTACCTGTTCAGAAAAAAAGACATGTTAAAAAACAAAAATCAGAATAATTTATTTTTATGCAGTTTTATAAAGGACATAAATATAGAACATTGGGCGTGAGAAATTTGTGCTATAAATGTTTTTGTTATCATTGTTCTTATTGTTATCATTGTTGTTGTTGTTACATTGTTATTATTATTGTTATTATTATTATTGTTGTATAAAAGGTACTCACCTCATCTGGCATGAACCTCATGTGGTTACACATGATGTTATACTCCTTGACAGTCTTCGACTGGAAGCCCTCGACAAAATGAGCTGCGAAGGTCATGGGATAGAAGAGCTGGCTATGCTTGTGGGCAGGCAGAGCAAAAGTCAGGTTCCTGCTGTCCCCATAGCGGTAGAGGATGTTCAGAATGGTGCTGCTGGCAGTTTTGTGAGTTTTCAGAAAAACTATATGGTTCTTCGGCTGGCAGGAGGCCACCCCCTGCTTCACTGGTCTTGTGGTTGGTTGTGGGGGCTGTGGGAGAAGGGTCTGGCCTAAGCTCCGGGTATTCTGAGGTGCTGGCATCCTCTTTGTAATGGTCTCTGGAGTTTTCTGCCCTCCAGTCCCCTGAGAGTAACTGTGGGATGGTGATTTCTCCCACAGCCGTCTTCCTGTAATCCCCGCTGAGCCAGCTGGTTCGGTGTCTGCACTGGGGACCGGAGTGGTGGTCTCTGTGATTCCACCCTCATCTCTATGCTGGCTGTGTTCTGAGAGCAGTGCACTGTCCAACTGCCCTTGAGGTGCCGTGTGTGTTTTCTTAAACTCATGGGTGAACCTCATGCTGAAGAACTTCTTGGTGGTGGACTGCTTCATAGTAATGCTGTTTCTAAGAAAAAAGACATTTTCATCGTAAAAAAAAAAGAATATGGTGGTGTGGGAGTTCAGCTGTCAGAACGGTCACCTCACAGCTCCAAGGTTATGAGTTTATTTCTAAGCCCTGGTTGTGTGTGTGGAGTTTGTGTACTCTCCAGGTGTTTCTCAGTCTCAAAGCGCAAACGGTGGTCTTAAAATTCCGGAAGCATCAGTACTGCCACTTACCTGGACTGCCTGACCACACCCAGGAACTGAATAGCCACACAGAGCAGAGTCAGGAGCATGAGACCCAGCCACACAAAGCGCAGGTGAGTCCACAGCCTTCCCTTCAGCCACCTACAGGGGGCAGAAGTGAGTCAGGTGCTCAGTGAGAGTAGATACCTCATCAGCACTTGTTCATGCACTTTACGAGTTTCTCTCACATTCTTACACTGTTTGCCATGCACCCATCCTAATGTTCATACAGTCTGGGTCAATATTTATTACTACTGCACTGTAAATTTATATTTACTGTTTGGTATCTGGCTGCATAATCTTGTTTACACAATTCCCTCATATTTTAAAGTAACATTTGATGTAAAATATTTCACCAAATCATGTTACCAAATTGTCGCACTCTTTCCCTCACAACAATGAAATTGAATTGAGTGGAATTAAATTGTATGCATGTTTCTAATATTGTTTTCTAAATGTCCACTAGATGGTGGTACAGCTATACAAATCAAAAGCAAGAAAAGACTAGCTAGTTAAGCATATGTATATCTGAGCCAGGTTGGTGCCACATCCAGGGTTATCTTGTGCCCATAGCCTCCGGGATAGGTTCCAGACACC
>JAODLC010000040.1:19553514-19574000 GCA_026781145.1 Hippopotamyrus pictus | reverse complement strand
ACTTGGGTGGGGGGGGGGGGGAACTTGCCCATCTCTGGGGGAACTTCTGGGAGGTCACTGAAGTAATCAAACAAGTATTCCGTGGTAGGGCTCCGGGGGTGGATGAGATCCACCCTGAGTTCTTGAAAGCTCTTGATGTCGTGGGGATGTCTTGGCTGACACGCCTCTTCAACATTGTGTGGACGGCGGAGACAGTGCCTTTGGACTGGTATACTGGGGTGGTGGTCCCAATCTTTAAGAAAGGGGACTGGAGAATGTGTTCCAACTTTAGAGGGATCACACTCCTCAGCCTCCCTGGGAAGGTCTATGCCAGGGTACTGGACAGGAGAGTCAGTCGAACTTCAGATCCAGGAGGAACAATGTGGATTCTGTCCTGGTCGTGGAGCACTGTACCAGCTCCTCACTCTACTCAATATTGTAGGGTTCATGGGGGTTAGCCAAACTGGTCTACATGTGTTTTGTGGACTTTGAAAGGCATACAGTACAACCGTGTCCCTTGAGGGTCCTGTGGGGGGTGCTTCAGGAGTGTGGGGTACAGGGTCCATTGTTGCAAGACAACAGATCCCTGTACAAACGGAGCAATAGTTTGGTTCCCATTGCCAGCAGTTCCTGGTGGGTGGTGGGCGGCCCTTTGTCACCGATTCTGTTCACAGTTTTTATGGACAGAATTTCTAGATGTAGCCAAGGGGCGGAGGGGGTCTGGTTTGGGGGCCTCAGGGTTGCATCTTTGCTTTTTGCAGATGATATGGTCCTATTTGCGTCATCAGGCTATGACCTGCGGTATGCACTGGGGCAGTTTGCAGCTGAGTGTGAGGCGACCGGGATGAGGAGGAGATCGACAGACGGATCAGTGTAGCATCAGCAGTAATGCGGACGTTCTGTTTCGGTGAAGAGGGAGCTGAGCCAGAAGGCTCTCAATTTAGTGACCGAAAGAATGAGATCATGGATATAAGCGGCCTCTGCAGGGTGGCTGGGCTCAGCCTGAGGAGCTCAGACATTCAGGAGGGGCTCACAGTAGAGACGCTGCTCCTCCACATGAAAAGGAGCCAGTTGATGTAATTCAGGCATCTTCCTCCTGGTTGGCTCCCTGGGGTGATGTTTCAGCTGGCCTGGGAACGCCTTGAGATTCACCCGGAGGAGGTGGAGGAAAATTGATGGATGGATGGCAAATCTTCACATTCATTGGTCAATCTCTTATTAAATAAATTGACTTGTTTGTTGCCTACCTCCAGCAAATTAGACCTCTGTCCATTACTCTAACTCATGGCTATTCAAATCATGATCCTCGAGGTCCGAGCTTTGCAGATTTTTCCTTTACCTGTGAGCCGAGTATGAAGCCTCAGAATTCAAACCTGGTCTCTAAACTCAACGAACTTTGTATCAACACCTCACTCTGGACTGTGTCCAGCAGACCCCAGTCTGTCCACAGGGTCATTGAGCACTGGAGTGTCACAGGGCTGTGTGCTGAACCCTCTCATCTACTCCCTGTTTACCTACGATTGTGTCCTCAACACCAGAAAAACACACTTAAAAACTGGCAGAATTTTTTCTGCCAGAATAGAAGAACTGCATGTACATACTTATACAGTAACAGTATACCCACCTACCAAGACACCTCAACATCACTGAATGGGACTAGGTGGAGCATGTCTCCAGCCTTATGCTCCTGAGAGTGCATATCTCTGAGGATTGCTCCTGGCCTATGAACTCCTACACCCTGGTCAGGAAGATATAGCAGCATCTTTAATTGTTGATAAGACTAAAGAAAGCCTATCTGTCACCTTAGATCCTGACTACCTTTTATGTTATACCATCGAGACCATCTTTCACAGCTCTGCCTCCAGATGGAAGCCCCTACAACAGCTAGTGAAAACTTCCAGTACATCATTGGCACCCAGTTTCCCTCCATCAAGGATCTCCATCACAAGCGATGCTGGAAAAGGGCACGCAACATCATCAGAGAGTCATCCCACCAAAACTAGAGTCTGCTTACCATTCTCCCATCTGGAAGGAGGTACAGAAGTTTCCACTCCTGACTCAGCAGGCTGAGGAGCGGCTTCTTCCCCACATCACCAATAATATTCACCCACTTCCCTCCATAACATGGACTGTACACACTCTCCCACTTCATGATTATTTATGCTGTATATATACAGCCAGGGTGTTAGAACACAACAAAGGGCTTCTTCCATGCATTATGGGACTTCAGTCATGCTTCTAGGGGCCTGATATGAATTATCCTAGCAGTGCACTTCACACCTGTACTTAATTTTTCCCATTCCTTTTGAAGGTCACTTGATGGCATCTTCCAATTCATGAGAAAATGTCGGATAACAGTCTCTACCATTAGAAAGTTGCTTCCGCCCATTACCTGCCTGGTTTTTTGCTCGTTCCCAGTGTCTCCTGCTTCACTTTATTCTTGTGTACTGCTGTCTTAGAAATTTTGGAAGCAACCTGCTGCTCAGCATAGCTTTCTGCCAGCAGAACCACGATTAAACCAGTATTTAAAAATGCAGATTTGTTTAAAAATATGGAGTGGTCTCTTAATGTTTTCCATTGCTGAATTGATATGCTGCAAAGGCTTTATATATTTATTCATACCGCTTTGGATTTTAGAGCAATGACCAGTTGGCCCCCACAATAGATAAAAACAGTTTATGGTTCTTTTTCTGTTAGCAGTACCTTCAGGCATAAGCGTTTTACTTGATAAATTGGGTTGTGTGTTGATTTAGGAGAAAGAATTATCAAAGGGTTCGAATACAGCTATTTGCAACACTGGTAAACAAAGCAATTGATTAAAAGTCTGAAAAATCCAGAGGGACATAAAACCTCTAATTTGTTGATCATCCACCCAGGATGTTCAAAACCAATTCATCAGCCTTTTTGCTTCAAAAACCGCAATCTAAAAGGAGCCCTTTCTTCTGTTCCCTCCTGGGAACTTCCATGGCATGTTGAAGAATGCATCTCAACAATGCCTTAGCGATTCAGCTGTGAAAATGTCAAATTTAACATTTAAGAGTGGAGTCTCATTTGGTTTCCGGTGTAAGCCGTATAAATATTCATAACAATGTGCCATTTACACTGCGGCCTTGAGGTTTTCCCACTTTCTCACAAACATCTTCAGATCAGAAGCGACTTGGTATGTTCTCGAAAATGAATTTAATTGTGGGGCTTTGTTTTCATTCCAGCAGCTGGGGACAAACCATTGCTCATGTTGTTCTTGTAAAGAGAGCTATGGGAGTAACACACAAAAGAGTCTCAACTGTAACAACTTGGCCAGGATTATCAGCATTCGTGTGTCTCCCAAGGTGGGACTCACTGCGGACACATGATCCCCTCTTTTTTTGTCTTAGTCCAGAGCCAAACATCAGTCTTCCACACACACACAACTTTTACGGAGTAGCAAATCTTCTGTTACCCGCCTATGGTAGAGAGCATGGAAACAACAGGGATTTTGAAAATGTGAAAACATCTGCTCAGGAAAGCTCAGCTTTCTGTGTACACCCAGTACATTTAGCTCTCCTGCCATATAAAATACTACAATATATAATACACAGGCATTAGATGGACCTTCACAATTTCTTTCTTTGTTCTCATAATAATATTCTTCAATTTTCTGGGGAGTAACCCATCTTAGGCCTGTAGTATCTCCTTAGCAATAAGACTGGGCCATCAGCATTAGCTAACTTACTTTAATGACGCTTAGGATTAGTATCATCTAGAGGAGTGTCCTATTTGCAGCACGGGTGTCCCTTAGTCACCAGCAATTCCAACAGCAACCAGTTTTTTCCAGGCGTCTTGAACCTGAGCCCGACTCTGCTTAGCGTCAGATGTCTGGCAAGCGAATACAACCATGTGCCATGGCTGCTGACCAAGGCTTCCTGTTACTCCGCTTTTAACTATTCACATCCTGCTAATACAAACAGCTAACAGGATGTCGAGTGTCATTCTAAGGGACTAACATCTGCTGGATTTATCCTCTGTGCCCTTGTTCTGGCCAGATGTTGATTGGGCTTTCATGACTGCTGGGTCTCATTGTCAGGATGAGGAGATGGGGAGAGAGGTCGGTGCAATGAGATTCGATTCGTGTTGAGTGTTGTGGTCCTGCGTTTAGAGGGAAAGTCCTGGATTTCTTTGTCATTTCAGGAAAAGCCTGAGATGCAAACTCCAGGAACAGCACAGTGCTGGGGCCAATATAGGATAAATACTCAAGACTGAGGACATCTTACCACATAAGTTCTGCTGGTTAAATAAATCACAGTCAGCTGTAAGTACAGGATCTTGTAGGTCAAAAGTCCCACACGATGCATGGATGCTTTGGAAGACACCTTCATTCAGTGGTTCATTGTGCCATCCCACTCACACACTCTTTTAGAAGAAACCCTCCATCATGGTACCATCTAGGTGGGGTGTCTTCTTGCATGACAGCTCAGTGTCCATCAGTTGTCCCGTATCAGATCAGATCTGTTTATCTTCAGTGTGTGACACCTTATCATATTATGATACATTACTCTATTATGAATCATTGCAAAATGTTTTACACTACAAAATCAGAGCCTCTGTATAACATCTTATATAAATACATATGTATTTATTTTACTGGCTTTGTTACTGATAACTGCCTAGACACCATGTGATGTTTTCATTGTTCATCATTCTTCGTTTTTCTTGAATGAAAGAATATGGATTTCCAACCGCATTTGTGTGCTTTCTTTCAGCTATAAAACAGGTGGTTTTCCAGACTTAAAAAGATCATCCCACTGCTATGGGCTTGGTAGTGTACACATATTGCTCCACTGGTCACTATAGTCATTGATAATGTTATTTCAACCTCAATTGTGAAGCATCACTGAGCCCAGTCTGCATGGGCTCTGCCTGGCCAGTTGTTATCGGAGCAACTAAGGGATCCCTCGACAAACTTTCGGCATTTTCAGCTGCCTGCTGCTTGGTTAAGCCTAAACCCTACAGGTCATAAGGGGGCTTTGGGTCCCCTTTGCAGGTTCCACACGAGGAGTGTGGAAGTGCCGGGGATTGGGCGTGGGGGAATCCTTAAAAAAAGAGGTACGTGTTTTTGGGCCGGAGAAGAACCGCAATAAATAATTCACGTCAGACAGATCTGCATGTTTGACTTTCGATAACAGGACATGGTGTCAGAAATCCTGTAAGGAGGAGTGCATGAACTGATAAGGGATGGGGATGCCCGGAAAGACAACTAAGAACGAAACTGATGTCGTTTGGTCTTCAGGAACAGAAAAAGGGGAGGCGTGGAGGTGGTACAAAGGCAGATGACAATGCAGATGGAGGAGCAGCGGATGTTGCACAGAGAGCAATGGGACCAGGCACTACGTGCAGCCACTGGAGCCCCTTAGACGTTTTGAAACCATAAGAGTGGGCAAAATGGATAAGGAGGTTCGAAAGATTTCACATGGTCAGTAACTTAAATGCTAGCTCTGATGCTAGTCAAATAAATGCACTAATTTAAGAGGACGATATTTTACATGGACTTTCTCTGACAGAGGAATAAGCACCAGGACACCAGGACAGAGGCAAGTGAAGGAACGCAAAAATTAAACCTCACCATGTCAGCAGCCAATGAGATAAGCCACAATTTACCCAATAAAAAAGTAGTCAGTACTCTAAATGCTCCCCGTTCCATTCCAAACCTGAATGCCAGCTTAGGACGTGAAGTGCCACACATGCGGTATAATGAGTGAGGGTGTTTGAAGAGATCTTCAGTGATAGAGAAACACCTACCATGCACAATGCAACTAAGCTGTTGGGGCCAGGGCGGCAACTGTTAGATGTTGTGGGTATTACCAGCCTGCTTAAAAAATGTAGTAGGGAGGTGAGAGAAGATGTGTATGTCATACGCCATCTGCCCACCACGTTGCTGTGGAGTCCTGCTATTGGTAAACTGGAACTAGCGGCACATGTAGGCAGCATCACCGTGGAAACGCTAAATGAGTGCGTGACAGCCATATGCTATAAAACTCAAGCCAGGGCCTGAACCATCCTCACTGAAAACACCCAGATGGATTCCATTGCCATTAGTGGACAAAGTTAAGCAGGAACCGTCTCAGAGGGAAGGCCTTGGGGTGATCAGCAGAGTCGGAGAACCAACAGGCTGGTGCTCAGGCATCATAGTGGTGCCAAAGACACCAGGGGATGTACACATAAGTGTTGATCTCATGAAGCTAAATGAGTCGGTGCATCGTGAAAAATACATTGTGCCATTGGTGGAAGAAACACTGGGGAGATCGGCAGCAGCCGGAATATTTAGCAAGCAGGATGCTAATATGAGGTTCTGGCAAATACCCCTGACCAAAAATTCAGCTAAGCTCACAACCCCCATAAGACCCTTTGACCTTTATTTATTCAGACATCTGCAGTTGGGGATTGCTTCTTCACCTGAGCATTTTCAAAACAGGACGGTGACTGAGGTCACAGAGGGCCATGAGGGGGTCATCTGCCATGTTGATGATGTCTTGGTCTCGGGCCGAACACAAGAGGAACACGATGCTCAACTACATGCAGTGCTACGAAAGATCCAGATTGCGGCCATCACCCTGAACATCGACAAGTGCGACCTATCAAAACAAGAGGTGACATTTTTGGGTCATGTGATTTCTGCCTGTGGCATTAGCCCTGACCTGCAGAAGACAAAGGCCATCGGGTAAATGAAAAGGCCTAAATATCTGACTGAGCTGAGGAGCTTCCTTGGAATGGTCAGTCAGCTTAGGAAGTTCATCTCACAACTTTCTGAGAAAGGCAAGCCTTTGCAAAATGTCCTGTCCAAGAAGAACTGCTGACTGTGGGGCTGCAGAGAGCTTTTAACACGTCGAATGAGGCACTGGTTTTCATAGCCACGTATGACCCGAACAGAGACTGCAAGGTGTCGGATGCGTCATCATGCAGCTTAGGTGCTGTGCTGCTGCAAAAATAGGAGGCAGAGTGGAAGCCAGAACCCTGTGTGTCGTGATTTCTCACACAGACAGGGCACAGATATGCGCAGGTGGGGAAGGAGGCATTGGGCTTTACCTGGGCCTATGAGAGGTTCAAGAACTTCCTCACCGGCAAACATTTCCTGTTGGAAACTGATCATAAGCCACTGGTAAGTCTTCCCTCCACATATACGGCGCTTTCGCAAGAGGCTAATGTGTTACTCATACTCCATTGCTCATGTGCGGGGAAATGTTTGTCGACAACGGTGACGCTGTCATGTGCACCGTTGGAGAGGGACGTGGCACCTGATGAATACGAATTCTTTGAAGAGACAAACATATATGTGGAAATGGTCATGGGAAGCCTGTTAGAGAGTGTCACGAACCTGGATGAGCTTAAACAGGATCTAGAGAGAGACGGTGCATGTGCACGCTTACACTGCAACAGTGAGCCAAGCGCTTGGGCTGGGCTGGGCAGAACAGGCCTACCTCATGGTTAAAGATAGGCTTTTGCTGAAGGGAATACGACTTGTCATCCCATCAGTCATGAGAAATGACATGCTTATCAAACTGCATGAGGGTCAGCAAGGTGTAGCGAAATGCAGGGAGCATGCACAACAGTCAGCATGGTGGCCAGGCCTGAATCAGCAGCAAAATGAAATGGTCCTAAACTGCTGAGTATGCAGCAAAGGAAAAACAGAACCAGAGCAGAATACCCAGAACGACCATGGTAGTACTTAGGGGCAGACTTGTTCATATTGAGGAGCAAGACTTATCCGCACCGACATATGTGGTTTGCTCAATTAACTCCCTCGTGACCGCCAGATGTTATAGTCCATCAGACACTGATGTTATGTCATCACTGATGACACTGATGACAGAAAATGGGCTACGGTTCTGTGGAGGGGCCTTTGCAGCATTTGTCCAGTAAAACAGCTTCCGCCACGTCACCAGCAGTCCGACATCTCCCCAAAGTAAAGGTGAAGCTGAACACGCAGTAAAGACCTCGAAGGATTTCCTCAAAAAAGGCAGCTGACCCTTACCTCGCTTTGCTAGCATACAGAGGTACCCCACTGCAAAATGGTTATAGTCTTGCTCAGCTCCTCATGGGGAGGCAGCTTCGCACGACACTGCCAGTCCTTCTGGCATTGCTTGATCCTGCTCTTCACAATGGTGCTGCTGTTGCCCAGAAGGAAAGGGAGAGTAGAATGAGGGACACACAGCAGTACAACAGGTTTTATCGCAGAAGAGAGCTCAGGAATCTTTCACCAAGGCAATCAGTATGGGTGACAGACCAGAGAACAGCTGGAGCAGTGCTCGGTGAACACACCTCTCCACGTTCTTACCTCGTGCACGGCCCTTGTGGGACGGTGAGGCGAAATCACTGTCATCTCATTCCTGTGCCAGCGTCGCCTGAGCGGAGCATCAGTGGTACTGAAGTGTCATCCCCAGCCTGTGTGCCACTGCAGCCCGAGTACCCCATAAACTCCTAGAACCAGGTCTGGGAGGGGTGTGGTGACACCAAATAGGTTGGACTTGCATGTAATAGTGCAACATGGGAAACGATGTGAATGTGTTCAAAACATGTTAAAAATATGCCTCAGCAACTGTATGATGAGTATTACACACTCATTAGATGTAATCTTAAGGTAAATAGTTGCTGTTATATGGTTATGTTATATGGAAAACGCTTAATATATTCAGGTTCAGATAGGAGCAGACCTCCCCGCAGAGGCAGAGTAATCCTCTAAGGTCTGTTGGATCAAAGGTAGTCCACCGATTGTTTCTAGAATGGGCAAATGTGGTGTTATTGGTATTTTAAGCAGTAGCTTTAAAAAAACTACAGGCAACTGTAAGATGATGTCATAAGGGAGCGCCGGGGTTTGGGCGTGGAGGATTCTTTAAAAAAAAGAGCCGTGTGTTTTTAGGCTGGAGAAAAACCGCAGTGAATAGTTCACAGATTGACTCGTGTGCATTACTTTCAATAACACGACATACCCTTCCTAGGACTCTATGGTATTTCATCACACTTTCCTCAAGACCTTCAGAAAATAGATTATTCTGCAGTGCAGGTTTCTGTGGGAATCATCCAGATTGAGTAACGTTTCTCTAGACTGGCTTCTGAGGCTAAGAAAAGTCTTCATACAGATTTTTTCCCAGAGGAGTCACATCGAACTACAGTAGCTCAGACTACCATAAATCTAACAAGCCATCAACCAATCATGTCTTGTCTTTACACATAGCCAGCCAACACTCTGCCAGAGAGACTGTTGCAGACACGCTCACAACAGATAGGAACAGATAAGTTTTAAACTTTATTAACTTTACCTGTGAAAAAAATGTCATCAGATTTACAGTTAGCAGAACTAAGTTTAGCAGGAGTGGATTAGTCCACTAACAGTTTTCAAAGCTAGCGGAAATGTTTATCAGCTAATGTAAAAGCTAGCTTTGTGAATTAGTGGTTAGCGGATTGGCAGAACCCTGCCCACCATTGCTTATTTGTAAAAGTATCCGCTAGCCTAAATGGAACTATTTGGTTTGTACTTCAATCATTTTGTCGGAGATCTAAATCAAAGCAGAACTGCATACAAGAAGGCTTTCTCAAAGAACCCCTTCCATCTATTCTACTCTTACAGAGCCGTAACAAGACCAGCAGCCTTACCAGGAAGTACAGGGCAGACGTTTTCAGGGACACATGGATATTCTAAATAGAGATGTTCTAAAATGTCTAACTGGATTATGAAAATACCAGACAAACAAGGTTTCTGTTGTATTTCTGGGTCCAGGATGTGTATGATGCTGTATGTTTCTTTTTTCTATCTCATTTGATTAGCCTTTGTGGGAATTCTGGGAATCTCCCTGGGGGTATAAAATGTTTCTGTTTATTAACCCCAATGACATGAAACTTAGAGAAAATTACAATGAAAAAATATTATATAATCCAGATTATTCAGATATGGGGAATGGGACAATAGATAAAATAGTACAAGCTATTCACTAGCCTGGCAATATGGATAAAGGCTCTGAATGGGCTTAGGACCAGAGGGTCGCTGGGTTAAGTCCCACCAGAGGCCCTGGGGTCGTATCCATGGAACTCGACCTGAGGCCTTATTACCTCTCTGGTTTCTTGGTGAAAGACAAGTCTCTGTGTTTTCATCCGGAGAATGAAGCGAAATGTAAACCTACAGTGCAGCTGCAAGAACAGAGTACATGACTATCACCTGCATCCAAGTCCAATAGTGCATTTTGGGGCCCTAAATCAAGAATGATCAATCTATCCATCCTTCCACCTTCCAATCATTTATTCTTCATAGTGAGGCTTGGTGCCACTCCCAGGGAGCACAGAGCATAAGGAAGAAGCACACCCTGAACAGGAAGCCAGTCAGGTAAATTTAATAATAACGTCATTAGCAACAGATATTGGGGCAGAACATTTGAATGCCTTCTCCTGTCAGTGGTCATCTATAGACAGGACAGGTGTTAGAAGTGATATGTTGTTGTCTTGTTCAAGCAGGAGAGTCAACTAGCAAGATTAAATATGTGGGTCTTTAGAGCACCTGAATGTCAACAGACAGTACAGCAGTAAGATTACTCAGCCAAATACAGGTTTTGAACCCCTGACCTACCAAACATGAGCACAGATCTCAGACCTGTTGAGGTACAGTCAGCCCCAGGCTAACATTCTCATCAAACAAAACCACATAGAGGTGTGTTACTCTGCCAGTTTCAGAGTAGGCATTTCTGACCATAAAGCTAAGGAGAAAGATGCTATTAACTGAAGAATGAGAGAGGCCTGGAGGGAAAAGGCCAGCTACATCCCAAGGATCACTGCAATCACTGCAGCAGTGCTGTTTGCTCCCATGGCCATCACTTGTGCATCCAGTTTGACTGTGAAAGTACAATACAATGAAGGGAAGTTTGGCTTTCTGAGGGAGAGGTGTGGTGTCGCTATGGGAACAAACTTTAGCAAGGATGTCATTACTTGGCCACGGAAAATCATAACTGTATCTGTGTTCCACATGTTTGCTGTTCATAGAGCATGGCCTTTTTTTGTATTTTTTTTATATAATGCGGTTACAGCTGTGTTTTCATTGGTCAAATTCAAATCACATGTTTGCACTACGTACTGTGGAGAGCAGTGGCAGCAAAGAGCTGGGTGCATGGTTATTATTTACAACTCGAACACAGGAAGGGGACAAGGTCTTCCTAAATAGAAACACAACAAACCAAAAGGCCCAACAGAAGTAGCAGAAGCTCCTGTCATGCTTCTCCTCCAGTTTTCGTCTCACCAGTTTGCCCGACTGACCCTAATCAGAAATCCTGAGAAGGCAATCTGACTAAGTGCAGCCAGCTGGATCTCATTACCTGTAAACACGTGGCCGGCGATCTGACGACACACATCACCCCCCCACGCCATTACAGCAACTGGGCCTCTGTCAAACCTCAGACCTCGACTAGGAGACGTGTTGGCTTTTTCCACAGCAGGCATGTCATTAAAAATGGGATAAACATCACCAAGAAGGCACATATGCTTCACATTTTTGTCTAATCGTGACTATGAAACCTTTATGATGGCACAGTATAACCGTTAAGTCACAAACAAGCTGAGCATAGAGAGTGGCTCAGTGGGTTATTGCATGTGATCCAAAGGTCATCTGTTTGAATCCCGTGGTTGGTGGAATGGCCACATTGATAGTGGGCCCGTGAGCAAGGCCCTCAACCTTCTAAAAATTTCTTCAGGGGCACCAAATAAATGCCTGACCTTAAAGGAGAGCAAGATATGTGAAAACTGGAGAGTTCCTATGTACCTGTACATGTGACAATTAAGATTAATTTCATTTGTAGTGGCATTTTATTAATTAAAAGTATCAGATCATGATACTATCTGAAAAGTTGTGGGCCCTACATGTTCTACAGTCTAGCTTTGTGTTTGCTGCTTTGAATTGCATAGAGGTTGTTTACAGCTCAGTTGAGTAAGCATGACCATTCAAATATTGTTACATGAACACCTGCTGACTAAGCTACCCAGGTCACGCAATGGACAATGGACAATTGTAGGCATATGCTAGGTTCCCATAATAAAACCAACGATGGAAATACCAGCACTGAGCATCTGGACACTGTGCTTTGTTCTAGCCATAGAAAGGTGGCTTGCCAGACTTAAAAGGGCTGCATTTATGGCATGTTTATGAGGTCCAGTGCTGTTCAGCTGCTCACCAGTCAATACAGTTTACACATCAGGATGCGTTGCCACCTGTAACTTTACTGCACTGTGTACAGATATTGAGGATTATTGTTTAATTTTTTCTTAGATGAGGGGGGGGGTCTGAACTTAGCAAGAGCAAATTGGTAGCTGTTAAATAAGGGATGATTTGCTAACAATACAGTGCCGTGTTTTGACAAGATGAAACAGACACTGAAGTGTTGGGTGACATATATATATATGGGTGAAAAACTCTTACACAGTTACACAGTTCTGGAAAAAAAAATCACATTACCATAGACCTTCACAGTTACCATAGTCTTCAAGGTCACATAAAACACACTCACTGCCAAAAAGCCAAACTACATTTAAATTACCTTGAAAAAATAATCGTGTACAGTGTTTATTAATGCTTATCAGCATAGGTCAGCCTTTGAGTGCTGTAACTTTCTCAGAGCGCTGTGGATAGCACTGTAGCCCCATGGGTCCAGGTTCGGGGATTCACACCCTTCCTCCACTCTGAGTGTGTGCACTTTGTCATGCGGCTTTCCTACGGCAGTCCAAAGACATGCAGTTAGGCTAGTTGGCATCTCTAATTTACCCGTAGTGTGTGCATGTATGTGCCCTGTGATGGACTGGCACCCCATACAGGTTGTGCCTCAGCCTTGTACCATATGCCACCTAGAATGGGCTCCAGCCCACTCCCCAGGTACAGAACTAGGATAAGCAGTTGGAAAATATATAGAATTTTAAACACCCTTGTGCCTCAGATGTCCAATAACAATGTGTACCTCTGATGTGTTGCTTCTATATTGTTTATGTGTTAGATGTCTTGTTTTGCCTTGGATCTTTGGTTTCCGCTTCAGTTGATTGGCAGAAGCTTTTCTGGTTTGTCAGGCTGTCGATTTCACACACCCCCAGTACCATCCGCTCCCTCTGGCAAAGGCTGCTCTCTCTCACACACTCTCTCTCTCTCTTCAGTTATTCGATGTCAAACACATCTTCCCATCATCCTGTGTTGTTATGCCCGCACGCTCTGCTTGACCACGACTCCGACACGGCGGACATGTGGGATCTGCATGGATCTGCATGACATCCTGGCGTATAGGAAGGGCAGCATTCACGCTGGGCTCCAGGGAGAAGGTCGCTGTCCTGATTTCATATGAAATTTATATGCAAAATGATTCAGAAAATGAACATTTGGGTATGACACTCATGGCAGGCAAATTGTTTATTGGGGGTACCCAGCGTATACATGAAGACAAAGCCATGTAGAAATGTCTTTCTGTATCTAACAACGTTTGTGTGTGTATCTACAACCTCAGTCTCTGCTTGTTCCCCTCCCAGCCGATTAAGAAACACTCCGGAGAACTGATATTCTGACATATGGTTACACTGCAAAATCACTACGTTACTGAGTGCCTGATTTTGTTGCATAGTGATTACAAGGATGAAAAAAAAGTGAACCACATGGCAGAGTCCTGCACCGAGTCGGGTACCCGCAGATAGTTGCTGAAACGGGCGGACTTTAATGTTCTGGAATTTTACGGGCGGGTATGCGGGCAGGTAATTCATTACACACGGGCGAGTAGCAGGTCAATCAAAACAGTATTGCAGCCTGCAAAAATAACATATAAGCGAAAATATTTATGTATTAGACTATCATTAGACTATCAATTAGACTATCAATTGTCATCATCACAGTGTGTTCAGTATGTCGGGGGTACCTTAGATAACCGCCTCGACAAACATTCACATACACATCTGTACCTTAACCTTGATTAGACTACATTGCAGCAGACAATGTATTGTAGCGAGCGGCACTACAGAACTCGTGCTCCCGTGAGGCGTTACGGTAGGGAGTAATTTGCATGTGGGGAAATTGCGGGTATTTGTTTATATTTTGGGGAAGATTAGAAGGGGAGTAGTTGTTATAAATTAGAAGTAGGGAATTGTTGTGGGTAAAATTTTTTGTGTTTGTGTTTTAATAAGCAGTTGATTTGGGTCCTTCTCGCCAGTCACCCTCATCCAGAACGTTTGCGAGTGGGGAGCTGTTTGAGTGTTTGTGGTGTTGTAGAGTGTTACCAGCATGTACCAGTGGGGGTGCTGTATTCTCTGTGTGCAAAACAGAAAAAAAAAAAAAATTGAGCCGAGAAATAAAGAATCCTTGCTGGAGCGTGTCGTCGTGTTCTCTCTTTCACGCTCGTCACAGTATGGATAGCTTAGATCTATCTGATTTGGTTTCGTGTTAAACCGACTTTTTCGTTTCAATTCAAAATTCATGTAGGCCTAGCGCTTGTCACGTTGAGAGGTGCATAGAAAAAAATAATTGTGTGTAATTTATCACGGGTACGGGCGGGTAACGGGTGGGATGTTAACGGGCCCAGGCGGGTGCGAATTTAACTTTGAAATATTCACGGGTGTAAGGGCGGGTGTTGGCGGGTGCAGGTCTCCAAAAGTGGACCCGTTCTTAATCGGGGTTGTCTCTGGGCATCACATTATTACATTGTAACGCGTAACTGGGATCTTGTAGAATTGGCCAAGACACAATCTTTAATCCAAGGTGTCTTTCTGCCCTGCTAATCCGGAGTAGAATATAAATAGCATGTTAGTCACTTCCTATGCACAGCAGGAGTGATACACGATAATAGTCGATCCTGGATTTTTTTAACAAGAATCTGTCCTGGGTCTCCTGGACAAGTGTCTATCCAGGCTTTCCCGGAACAAGGGTTGATCCTGGTTCTCTTTGATTAGGGTCAGTTATGGTTTTCCTGGATAATGGTTGATCCTGGCTCTCTTAGGCTTCATTGTTATCAGCTCCGACTGGTATAGACGATAAACCGAAATTTAGTGATGGCCCATGGGGACTTATTGTGTCCGAACGGTTCGTAGAGTCTCGATAGCCGTTCCAGGAATGCTGATGGTCCAGTGAGGCACGTACCCCCTCCCCACCGACTGTGCTTCAGTCTCTTTTTCCCTTGGCATAGGGCCACTGCGACATGCTGTCAGGAAAGGAGGCACTCTGAATACCCGTGGGGCGCCAGGACCGTTCTCCTGAGGCAGCTCCACTTACGGTTACCTGATCCCTAACTGGCTCATGTGCAGGTATCTCACCTAGCAGCCTGGGAGGTGCTCCCCCCCCCCTCCCTCAGAGGGATATGTGAGATCACCCATGCAATCTGCACCTGAGACTCCAAAGAGGTGTGGTAGCATGCTTTGCTCGGGGTGTGCATATATAAATATTACATACATATTTCAACAGACGCTTTTATCCAGTGCAATGCACATTTGAGAATCAGGCTCAGCCAGTCCCTGGAGGTTAAGGGCTATGCTTAAGGGCCCAATGGTGAAATAAGCTTCCAATGTCAAGGACAGCATCCTATCCTACAAAAGGATATCCAGTATAAAGTGTGATAACATCATGTCACATCCTCAAGTGCAGAGGCGACATGGGAAGTTCTTGTGCTCAACCAGGCTGAAATTTTTGTGAAAATACTGTGGACAATGGACATGCAACGTTCACATTGGGAAAAGGTAAGGCTTTCTAAATGCTGAGAGGGTTGTTTTATGCATGGGAGTTCTTCCTGTGTGAAACACGAATGTGTCACACATTGTGGCTGGTCAGCTTAGGGTCAGCATGAGCCTGAACTGTTAACATTCACTGATCCTGCAAGCCCTATGTGAAGTGAAGTTGAAAAATGGGACCAGGTTTCCAGTTTAAGACACCCAGAAAATGTGATTGGAAGTCAATTTACTCGTGCATGCATGTGTTCAGTCAGACTCAAACTGGCCTAAGCGCTCTGCACAGATTCCCCCCTGGGCTTTGACCCAGAAGTAACAGAAGAAGCTTGAAGCGTAGCAGAGGCCGTACAGCACGCACGAAATGCACAGCGCTGTAAGGCTGTCCAATTCACCACTCAGCTAAAGGGCGCTTTTCCACCGCACCGGGTACCGTACTTTTGGTACTTCAAGAAGGTACCAAAAGTTCAGTATTTCAAGGTGTTGGTTTTCCACTGGCGTAAAAACTGGTACCGGTACCGAATGACGCGAGTATGGATATTATAGAACAGTGATTTTAGGTTTCGTTAAAACATTTTTACTATGTCATAGGAAAAAAACTTAGCTAGCTTTGCAATTGTAATGATCATTCCTTTCCAAGATTATCTGGTATATGTTTAAAAATCAGTTTAAAGTTTACCTCTGCTGCTTTTGCAAGAGCACTGCATGCGTTCTCTGAGGAAATAATCATTATCATTTTCATCCTTGCTGTTTAAATCACCCCTAGACGGGTTCATGAGAAATTTCTGTTGAACTACTTTTTTTTTCATAAATACCATAAATACAACAAAATCACATTGGAATACTTGAAAAATTTCGAGTACCGTGCTGTCATAGTACATTATACAAAATACTTTATTTCTTCTTATGCTATCCTGATCTTGTATCTTTTCTTCCGACCAGATCGCAATTAAAGCTTGTGTCACTTCATTTGTCCACACACCTATTACAGTAAAACCTTGGATTGTGAGTAATTTAGCTTGAGAGTGTTTTGCATGATGAGCAAAAATTTTAAATAAATTTTAAGTTGATAAACTAGCGAGGTCTTGCAATACGATTATTACGTATACGTTTTGTCTGCCTAGAATTACGTGATCACAACTGAGCCGATGGTTCTTCTCTCACTCTCTCTCACTGTAGGATTGTGGGTAATCGTCTCCCATGCTCGGTCTCAGTCAGCGTGCCTCACTCGTATAGTTAAAATTTAGTAGAAAAGCACCACCCGAATAGGGCCGTAGCAGTGCGAGCGTTGAATCTGTTTAACAACAATGCGATGTCACATTTCCATGGAATCGGAAAGGAGGCAGAAGCATCTGTCGTTGGATAGGTTCCTTGTTAAAGTTGCACAAAAAGAAAAAAATTACAGTAAACCATCAGATAGCAGTGATTCCGTTAGCTATAGTGAAAGTCGTCCTACAAAACAATCCTCCTCTTCTCCTGTCTCTCGTCTCCCTCACACCATCCACGATTCTTTTCAAAGGTAAAGTGCAGTTAATTTGTTTTATGTATTTTTACTTTATATTTTGTATTAATCATTTTTATATGAATATTTTTGGGTTGTGGAACGAATCATCTCAGTTTCCATTATTTCAAATGGGAAAATTCACTTTGATATACAAGTGTTTTGGATTACAAGCATGTTTCAGGAACAAACTATGTTCGCAATCAGAGGTTTTACTGTATTATTAATGCTATCATTTTTTTACGTCTGTGACATAATAGGTCGACTGGAAAAAGCAAGATACCAGCGAGCTGAAAGGAGCCATATTGCCACCTATTGTAGTACAGTCTGACATACTTCGCTCAATAAACCAATTCCCATCCATGCATGTATACTGGGACAAGGACAGTAGTCTGATTAAATGGCGCAGTCGAGCTATAACCATAGCTATAGCCATAGCTCGGCTAAGCTGTGCATGTGAACGTAGTGACTGGGCAGGCTGGTTTTCCCTGTACTTTCTTTTTAATCCCATTTTAGCACCACCCTGGCTCATCCCCCATGTTGCAGGGTCTCGTTGTCAGAGCAACACCTTTTTGCGAAATAGTTCTGCATACGGCATGTAGGGTGGAGGGCTATGGTGCCCTGGGGGTGTCAGGCATGGATAAAGTCATTCCCACACTCATGCAAAACTAACACCGGACCTTTCGACCTCTCTGCGTGTTTGACTTACATACCCTCTGCCATTTCAGAGCGCACAGCGGCTTGATAAAATTATTAACATTTGATCAGATGTGTGAGTCAAGCTGCTTGGATTCCAGTCCTTCACGCTTGGGAAGGAACGCGTCGCCATCACAGCCGACGCGCGCGGCCGCGGGGGAGGTGTCGCGTGGGAGGAGCGGGTCGTTCCGAACCCAGATTACAAGGCAGTCTCACCGCCATTACAAGAGACACATGTTCCGCCACGACAGTCGATAATTTACCAGATTACATAATGACGGTATTCGGTAAATGAGCCTCTCACTCACGATGGCCATGTGACTAGTTTCATTAGTGCCTACAGAGCCCTAATTTCAGGGAGAAAGGGAAAAAAGAGGCTCTAATTCATTTCATCTGCACCTCCAGCCTGCCTATTAATCTACATAAAAGAGAAAAGGAACCTAACAGCAACCAACAAAGGTATCATTAACGACAGCATGGAGAAGCATGAAATGAGGGGGCAGACCTGTATTTATGGCTTGATGTGGGAGGGGTCTTTTTTCTTAGACTGGTTGCTTTTCAAAAGCATCTTCACTCGACAGTTTTAATGCGATCCATTAGCACAAATTCAATGGTATCTTTTCTTCTCAGGCGTCGCGCGAAGAGGACAGGGAGGTGGGATCGCCTGATCGGGGGGCTGGCAGTCACTTGGGGTGCGGATTCCGCTTGGATTCGTCGCCACTTCAGGCATCAGCTGGGAATCTGGGTTTCCAAGACTCACGTGCTGGAAGCTCTCAGAGAATTTCAGAACCAATATCGGCTTCCCCTGTGGACCGAACTGCAGGCAGATCTTAGTTGGTGAAATCTCTTTTTCATGTATACGTATAAAGCAGCAGCGTACTTTGATGTCATCTGCTCCAAGGCAGCGATGAAAGCTCACTGTGTATTAGCCTTGACTTATGGTTTCTAATTATATTTTTTGCTTATAGGAAATGAAGCCTGAGATAATTAGCAGCCAGGATGGAGGGCCTTGGGTCACAGATTACTGTAAGCTGACAGTAGACAGGTACTTCAGTGCCTCCGAGGCCTTTAGGCCTGGTGCTTGAGTCACGCTCATTTATAACGTTTAAAATATCAGCAGACAAGAAGCAAACACTGAGGCCCTGCTGTGAAACACTGATGCTCTCAGATGGAACTCGCTAAAAGTTTGTGGCACCAGCAGCGTAGACGGTACGTGGAGTTTCCTTCAAAGCAGATTCTGTAGCTGCATCAGCTGGTCACCTGACAAGTCCTCCTTGAATCTGTCTGAGTGACACGCCCGCACCCACCCCCCCCCCCCCCCCCCAAAAAAAAAAAAAAAAAAAATATTATTAAATAGAAGATGCTGGCAATGCTTTTCAAATGCCTTCCCCCTCCCTCCAGCCAAAGGAACAACGTGCCAATTGTTGAGCAGGTTTTCCGGACAACACAAACCTTCTGTCTTGGCTCGTCCCCATATCTGCGATTGGAGTTCCACTCATCCCTCGTTACCGGGATTAAAAACAGGTGGCTCGTTTTCCTCCCCAGGAATGTCCTGCCATCCTTGTTCCAGCAGGAGACACGTGTGGCGCCGTCGCTCGCCTTCCGGTTCTCCAGGACCCTCTTAACGCAGTGGAGGTGTGGTTACTTTTCACATTTTTTTTGTTCTTTCTTCCTGTGCAGACAGACTAACGACAAACATCCGGACAAGATTTCACTTTCAGTTGCTTTTACATCTAATATGGGTCAAGGTTTAAAGTATGATGTAACGTCTGTTGGTTAATTTGCTGGACCCACTCTGCCTTTCCTGAGCAATGCTCTGTTTGGACCAGTAATGAAAGAGCAAAAGTAAAGAGAAATAGACTCCAAAGCAAGCTTGAGGTAATAAATGCAGCTCCCTGGTTGCTCCTGCAGACCCCAGACCTGTGCTTTGCTGAGGTGCATTGCAGTCCTCTCTGCTCTCCACTCCAGAGGCAAAAAACAGCAGCTCTATGTCTATGTCTGCACCAACCCCATTGCGGTAGGCCCCTTCTCCAGGAAGCAGGGAGAGCTCTTGCTGTAATCAGACCACCCTGGCGGAGTGAAAGACGGTCTGATTGTTCCGCTGAATGGCAGCCTGAGAGCCCCCCGGTCCGTGTGACAGAGGGTTGCCATTCAGTATGGGATTCCCAGCGGCTTACCAGGGCTGTACAATTGGGCATGATCATGATTACTGGGGAAAGAGACACCCTCAGTCTGCCAAGAACAGGCAGAGGAAAGAAAGAATGATGTTATTCAGATGCACACTTGGTGTTTTACCAGATAACTTTGATTTTGACTCCAGCACATTTCAAGTTGATTGATTTTACTAAAAATAACCTATATTTTAAATTCACTCAGGCAGGTATCCATATAGTATTGCTAGTTACAGTGCAAAAAATGAGGAAAATCGAGTCACAAGAAAATAACCAGATATCTTTTTTTTATTCAGAAATGTGGTGAAACATGCCAAGCTTGCTGGCACAGATTAGCGGGATGATGTTACATTGTTTTTACTATGAAGAACATCCATTCATCCATCCATTTTCTCCCGCTTATCCGAGGTCGGGTCGCGGGGGCAGCAGTCTCAGGAGGGAGACCCAAACTTCCC
>JAODLC010000040.1:19514755-19552524 GCA_026781145.1 Hippopotamyrus pictus | reverse complement strand
CGGGTGCGATGCAAGCTGGGCAGTGGCCAAGGGCGGGGACCCTGGCGGTCCGATCCTCGGCTGCAGAAGCTAGCTCTATGAAGAACATGAAAGATCAATCTCTGGGCCGCATGAGGGGCTGCCATAAACAGGACTGGTGTCCACCAAACCAGCACTGTACGTATATTTTATGCATGTATGACTTATTAAACTTTATGTGTGTCACCTGCTGGTCTTTGAGTGGCGTCTGCAGCTTTAGCAAAAGTCCTAAAAACTCCCCAAAACTTCCCATTTCATTTCTTATGCTGAACACCGCAATTTATCAAAACTGGCATGGGGAAAGTCATGATGCAGGAGGGTCGATTGTATAAACATGTCACGAGCAGCTAGGCTACTTTGAAACCTCTTATAAGTGGTAAGTGAGCCAACAAAATCCCCCGCCCTTCGACGTGGAAAATGACTGATCACCTCCATTATTTCAGTAGCTGTGTCACTAGCTCAAGTGCTGCTAACTTTAAATATGCATAAAATTTAAATGTCGACCAGCAGCATCGGTTTGGTAACTGACATGTCATGCATCTCTACATATTCTTTATTCTATCTTAATAAAGACAATATGTGATGAAAAACCATAATACAGTAGGCTAAAAATATTAACAGATAAATACAGCGATCCCCCACTATATCGCGGTTCAGCTATCATACCACCGCTATATCGCGGATTTTTCTCTGACGCTTCACAGTTCTCTGCATATGACATACCTTGCCTAGTCTCTATCTAGATTCTGAGTGATTTATACTTTAACAAGAATTGTGCATCCCTACACAAAGCATTGTGCTGCATGCTGTTTGCAAGTAGTTTTATATATTTAAGTGGGTGAGTAACGATGATCTTGGGCAGAATGTTTCAGAGTAAAAAATCATTATCGTCATGCTATATGTTTCGACAGGTCAAAAAACATCAACGTGAATGTCAATAAACAGAGAACAAACCAAGCCCTCACAGTAAGTAAATGTCATTATGGTTAAGCAGCTTCACCAGATCACAATTTAAAGGTCATGCAAATCAAAAAGAGGAATTAATGTTGTTCATTCAAACGTCACGGTGCAGGTGGATTGGATCATTCTCCATCCGGTGTGGACTTCATGACGGACTTAGTGCACTTTTGAGCATAACATGCGACGGCCAAATTATGCTGCTTCGTTCGAAAAAAACACACGCTGTACCTGTACATAGCTAATCAGAAAGCTACAATTATCGGCAATAAACAGTTACACGTGAAATGCACACAGCGAAAGCTTTTTTACGGTAAACAGGAAAGCGGCACTGATTTCTGCACTTGATGGTAGATGGGGAAGGAAGGTGGACCTAGGCAAGAAAGCAATACTTTGGCCCCTTGATCAACACTTGGTTCCAGACTAGGTGCAGTTTTGCACAACGACGATGAATGCATTCGGGTGTCCAGCACTGGCTGAATGACACTTTTTGAGGACTGTCGCTATCTGTAAGGAGCTTTCGACTCATAGAAATGCAACTATTTTAAGTCCTACTGCAATCTGGCTTCTAAACCTGCTGCTTTTAAGACAGCCAGGCTTTTGAAAAAGCGACGTGTTGCACATCGCTCTGAAGCTTTTCTTAGTAACCAGCCTCAAAATTAAAAAAAGAAACATCCTCCTGTCCTCTGACATGCCCCTGAGACAATGATGAGTCCTAAGGAGTTACCACGGGCTATTTGTCTGATGAGCTTCAGCTCAATGTTGCCCAGCTGACAGGGTCCCCGCAAAAAATCAGCCAAAGATACACAAAGCACTTTCAAACGCTCACAGGAGCAGAGAGAGGAGCTGGGGGTGGGGGGGGGGGGTGAAGTCTGGAGCTGGCACCTAACCCACATCGATGCTGGTGTGTGGTTTAGCGTCTTAGGACATGTGTCTGTGAATGTCACTGGTTCACATCCTGTGGGCCTTGTGTGAGATCCCGTCCGACCGTGTTTTCTCAGTTGGGTGTCGCTTTGAATAAGAGACGGCTAAATAAAGATGATGATGTAATGCTTTGGAGAACCAGGGAAAGTAAGGTGGTGAGAGGGGAAAATAAAAGAAAAGAGCAAAGATGGATGTGTGTGTTCCCCCTAGGCTGTAGTGCTGCCTGTGGAAGTGGATCAGGCCTCTATGCGATTAGCACTGCGGTGTGGAGCCGCCCAGCAAAGCCGGGCACATTTAGGCAGGGCATCATGGGAAATCTCTCCCTTTGCAAAGGGCTCTCCTGAACACAGATGATGACTGAAAGACTCGGGATTACATATGAAGTGCGTAAGCTCTTGGGGTTTTTTTTAGACTAATATTGTTCATGAGTGTAGTTCAAAGAAACGTGAACCCAGTGATAAAAAATTCATGAATATTATGAGGTATAATCAGGACAATACTGCAGTGAATCGCACAGTTTCTTCTGTTGCAAGTAGACGAAAAGTAACCACTGAAAGGCACAATCATGCATTCCTTTCTGTTTTTCCATCCTCCCCCTCGATCCTGTCAGCCCCCCCTACTCAGATCCTGATGTTGATGCTCTGCTCCCAGTGTGCATGGCCCACAGTCCCAGCTTCCTGCCAACTTCGTGGTAATGGAGAGCAGTTTTTTTTTTTCTGTGGCCACATTCCAGCGGTATGCACCCGCTTAGTCTTCCGTCTCATTTGGCGCATCTGAGTCGTGGGGGAGGGAAGAAGACTGGCCTCAACCTGACACACAGGATTCGTGAGGAGACAGACACAGGGAGGAGTCTCCCAGCAGACGGTGGATGGGCTCACGATTACCTATGATCCGCTAGGCCCTCCGCCATCCCCGGTTCCCACAGAGGCAGCCGGTGCTTGTCAGTAGGCTCATAAGTGAACTCGTCAGTGAGCTGGTCTGTGGGCTCATAAGTGAGCTCATTAGCGAGCTTGTCAGTGGGCTCGTCTGTGGGCTCATCAATGAGCTTGTCAATAGGCTCGTCAGTGAGATGATCTGTGGGTTCATCAGTGAGTTCATTAGTAAGCTCATCCGTGAACTCGTCTGTGAGTTCGTCTGTGGGCTCATCAGTGAGCTTGTCTGTGAGCTCGTCTGTGGGCTCATCAGTGAGCTCGTCAGTAGGCTCGTCAGTGAGCTGATCTGTGGGCTCATCTGTAAGCTTGTCTGTGGGCTCGTCTGTGAACTCGTCTGTGAGCTTGTCTGTGGGCTCATCTGTGAGCTCGTCTGTGGGCTCCTCTGTGGACTCATCAATGGGCTCGTCAGTGAACTTGTCAGTAGGCTCATCAGTGAGCTTATCAGTGATCTTATCAGTGGGCTTGTGAGTTCATCATTGAGCTTGTCATGAGATTGTCAGTGGCTGGAAACTGCGAACAGAATGAGCCCCACAGGCCCTGACTGTCATTTTGCAGCTGTTTATAACAGCCCCTTTTGCTGAGTACCAACAGCTTTCAGCAGCTGTCGCCAGGAGATGAATCTGCACACTGGCTACACAGACTGGTGAGTCACTCATTCTGGACTGATGATCTCCAGCTGCATGCTGACCACAGCCCTGAAAAGAGCATAACTTTAGGGTGAGCATGAGGGGAAACCCGGAACATGTTTTATTTTATGGATGTCAACAGGTTGAAGCATTTTCTGAAGAACAAATTTGGTGCAAATATTCAGACTATATGAATGAGGTCATTTCAAGAAACAAAAACCCACGCCCTTTAATTCCAGGTATGGCAGCCTCTGCATGTTTCTTCTGGATACTTGGTACTTCAGCAAATTTGGCAAAAGCATTTGGCACATTTGCCAAAAGTAGCAGTTTAACCACAGAATCAAAAAAGTTTTAAATGGTGGTATTTTAGTCTAAGTCTGTAGGGTCAGGACATTTTGCCACGAAAGCTATCACCAAACAGCATAAACAACACACTCCAAAAGTGAATTTGATCCATGTTGACACACCGCATTGCCAAAGCTTTCACAGCACAGTGGCTAAGTTAAGGTGAAGTTCAACAAATCACAATCCGCCTTTATATGTCCCCTCGCTTCACACCAGGACGTTAAAACGCCGCCAAACACTTATGAGATGGAAATTTCTGCCATCTAGCGGTTGATATTAAAATGACACAGTTTTGCGCGTGTTTCTCCGAAATTAAGGTATTATTTGCCTACCCTGCTCAGAATAAGCGGTTGGAAGATAGATGGATTATTTTCCTAATAAAAATGATTGATATTCCCATGGACTTTGAAGAATTCTTTTGTTCTAATCCAGTAAAGACTTTTTAGCAACACAGTAAAATAATCTATTCTGCAAAAGACATGATATGATAACATTAAACTGTATAAAAAATTGCTTTTGTCTGGTATCTTTTAAAAATAGTACAAGAAAAATACCTGAATTATTTGTTAATACTTAACAGACCATTATATTCAAACAAAGGCATTTAATGCAGAAAGGCATTTTTAAAGAGACAGTTGCGGCTTAACTCATCCACAAATCACCACCTTATCATGGCGGAGCGGTTTGTGTGCTTCACTGATCTTAGCGGCTATGGCGTTGGGGGCAATTGCCCTAGGTAGGATCTCCCAAGGCATTATCTCTCGCTGAGTCGTAAGTCTGAGAAAACCGTCATGAAAACTTGCCGAAACATCGCTGCCGGTCAGAAATTTAACCGCCCCTTTTCCGATGTTTTGTTGTACGAGATTCCTGTGTCGTCATTTCAACATGACGTTTTACACAGTCAATAGTATAATAGTTAGAAATGTAATTGCACACAATCTGTTTAGGGAATACTGTGTCATTAGCATCAGCAGTATCCTAGACTGCAGTTTTCAATATTTTTACCAGACCTGTTAATCTCTTATATTTGTTTATCATTTGTTTGCCTGTAAAAATGAATGTTGCTATAAATCTACTAAAATATTATAAAGTGTTTAATGTGGTTTGACTGGTTAGTGTTTCTGATTTGTTTGCCTCTCGAATAAAAGAATATTGCTTGGAAACTAATTTATAAACCTTTTAAATTGTCTTAAAGCTACACTTTGTCCATAATGAACAATATTTAAGTACAAGGGTGTTCATAAGCAGGGATTGACATAACTGGTACACAAGTACGCATTCACCTTTAAAAGCTATACATGTGGCAATTGATTGTTGTAACAGCGTGAAGCAAGAAATTATCGTACATTTTAACCTTTATATGCTAATTCGTACTTCATTTGCAGTATAGAGGTTAAAATGCACAGTAATTTCTTGTCACTTTGGCACAAATGCACATAAAATACGTACGTATTTGCGCTGATACATTAATCGATTGCCGCACGTATCGCTTTTAAAGGTGAATGCCTACTTGCATACCAGTTATGTCAATCCCTGTTCATAAGTGTACTTGGCGCCAAAACATCGTAGTATACCTCCCCTGCTGAGATGACTGAGCAGAGCTGTGTTAGTAAGGTTGTTGGTGCCCACCACAGTAGTAATCCCCAAATCCAGTGGTGGACAGTAGCGGTAAAGGGAGCCGTCAGGCTGAAGAAGGAGGCCTTCCAAGCTTGGTTAGCTTTTGGCGCTCCAGAGACAGCTGAAAGGAACCAGTAGGCCATGTGGAAGACATCACTGAGAGATACAGTACATCAAACTCTGAAGTGTGGGAGGAGGTCAGTCAGGCCACAGTACAGTAGTACCTTGGAACATAAACTTAATTCGTTCCAGAAGGCTGGTCGAGTTGAGTCCAAGTCAAGGTCCAATTTCAAGGTCAAGGTCCAAGTCAAATTTCCCCATAAGAAATAATGTTATTCTGTCCACAGTTTCCAGCCACTGACAACCTCATGACAGTTCGTGCCTAGTTCCCTAGTGGGTCATTGTTGTAGGTCCTGTTGTATTCCATGTGCATTTCAGTAGGTATGCCATCCATCCATCCATTGTCCAACCCGCTTATCCGACTGGGTCGCGGGGGGTCTGGAGCCTATCCCAGAAGCAACGGGCTTCAGTAGGTATGTTCGAGTATATTAGAAGTTAAGCTGAGTTTTGTTATTTGTATTCTGCCTGCCTGCTCCTTGTTGCCCTGGCCTTTTGTAGCTTGTCTTTCTTCTTCCCCTTTTTAGTTTTGAGCCCTCATGGTTCATTGTTCTGCAGTGTTTCTAGTATTTTCAGTTCTGCTAATAAACCCCTTCTGTTCCCATGAGTCGCAAGTGGATCGTCCACCTTCCTTCCTGCCTGCACCATGCCTCGTTCCTGTGCCGTCTCCATCCGAGTCCATGACAACTACTTTCATCTTTGGTTTGCTGCTATCACTGCTCACTTTCTTAGGGGCCATGATTACTGTATCACTTAAAGTACTGTAGATAAAGCACAAATGCACAACGAACACAGGAACACAGCTTTTGCACTTCAAACTCGGTCGAGAGGTACCATGATTCTGAGAGCTATTCACAGGCATCAGCATCCCAGTAGGTCCGTTTGCCTTCGTTTCAGCCATCAGAGATGCATCTCAGTCTGTACACGATTTAGTAGGCCTGTTATGTTTTGTTGTGTTCCAAGTTTTTGGTCAAGTTGCAGTTAAATTTTTCTCGACCAACCCATGCAAGGTCTGAATTGGTAGAGTTGAATGCGTCTCGACCCATACAAGTTTTTGCAGAAATGGCCAAGTTTCAAGATTTCGGTTGAAATACAAATGGGGAAAAAAAAACAGTCCAGTTCAATGTCCAAGCTGGTCAAGTTAAGAGGTGTTTGAGTTCCAATGTTCTACTGTAAATGACTTTTGGTCAGCCTAGAAGAGATTCTGACAAAAACTCATGCAACTCAGGAAGGGGGGGTAGGGTTTTCCTCATGGCGTTTACAGCAGGGACAAATTATGATTATTTTCTTTTTAATAACATTTTTCTTGTTTCCAGTCTAATATTAAAAGTACGCACAATGCTTCTCTCTCTACGTCATAACCTGTAAACCAACCTGTCGCTGGTGCGTTTATTTGTAACCCTCTGCAACTCGCCTATTTTTGCTGCTGTCTAAAATAGCCCCTAGTCACTATGCCTGAGCACGGGTCTCCCGAAGCGCTTCTCTGCACTGCATGGGACTGTCCACGGTGGCTTCCTCAGAAACGTTTTCGATCAAAACGCTGCTCTCAGGATGGCTACAGACGGGCCCTCGCTTAAGAGCCTCTCCGCCACGCTGAGCAGGTGATCCGCTCTCAGAGGTGCTTTTGACAGCTTCACCCCGTGTAGATTTACAGGCTGGTTGCTTGAATACAGAAAAGCTTTTCTCCATCAAAAGGGACATCTGACACCACTGGGGAAAAGCTGATGAAGAGGCCAGCGTTAAGTATTCTATTATACTAGTAAAAGGACTTATCTGTTAGCAGCTGAATTGCAAATACCAGCTTCCTAGGGAATGTTAATTAATACAACAGGCTGAGGACTCTGAAAATAAGAAAGCGAGTCATTTCCTGCCAGTGACAAGTCTATGATCCTTGCTCCATATATTACATTGTACAGTGACTAAAAGAGTTCATGTCAACTGCATGTGTCACGCCTTGAAGGTAAGATTTGCACATTCCAGGTTGGTGAAATTTGTTTTGCAGTTTTTTCGTTCTCTATCTGCCAGAGTGGAGCTGAAGTTTGAGTCAATAAATATTCAGTTTGAGGAGCTGGATGAAACAGCAGCAAGGCTCTCTGACCGGCTGGAGAAGCACAGGAACACCTTAGACCAGCAAGTCCACGAGGACCAGGTGTGGGTGTCTCTGCTGGAGGACCAGTAGGTTTGCATGACAGGTTGAGGATCCCTAATCTCCTATTTCTAATGAATGTGGTGCTATAGATATGAGAAACAGCAGTTTCTCCAATCTTTCCTTCAATGGTAGGTTAAGCACCTTGGAGACGAACCTCTTTGTGGCCTACGCAATGGACACACTGCGCCGCTGCCACTCAGTGGTCTTGGGGAAGCTTCCAGACCTGGCCCCAAGCCTGCCCACGGTCGCCTCGGTCCTACACAGGAAGGCCAGGAATCAGCAGGTCCGCCTGGCTTGGGAGTCTGCCCTCCAGGACTTGGGGCTGAGCAGCGCCGACATCACGGCCTTGTGCACCCTTTTCGTTATGCATGGCTGCCGATCCGAGTATTTTGGGCCAGCCCTGAGGCAGCATTACATAGGGAAGGTGGAGGTGCTCATACGGAGAGTAGTGACTAACCCAGCTCTGAGAGACGGTTTGCTGAGGGCAGTGCAGGTGGTGGAGGTGGGAAGTGCTGGCATCGTGATGAGTGAAGCTCTCGAGCAATGACACCCAGGCCCCTGATCTCAGTAACAGGACGGTGGGAAATTTTCTGGAAACACCAGGAATGGATAAATGATACACACATATAACCTTGTATTTTGTTTTATTATATTTTTAAAATTTTGACAATAAAACTAAATTAAATATTTAAATGTTGAAATTGTTAATAAAAACAAGGAAACAAAACAATCCTGTGTTATTTGTTTCTGAATTCTTTCCTGCAGTTTTCTTACCGAAATGGCCGGTTAGCTCAGTTGGTTAGAGCGTGGTGCTAATAACGCCAAGGTCGCGGGTTCGATCCCCGTACGGGCCAGTTTAATTTTATTCTTCACACATTTGCACATAAGATTCTTCAGTGATCTTAAATGATGACTGACATGAAATTGCTAGCAAGGGCCGGTCAATTGTGACTAGGGCTGAAGAAGTTTATTCTATTATTGATTTCGCAAAAGGAGCCAAAAAAGGGAAAATGTTAGGGCTCGTCCGGGATTTGAACCCGGGACCTCTCGCACCCAAAGCGAGAATCATACCCCTAGACCAACGAGCCGATATATAACTGGCATACCTGGAAGCCTAAATACTTTCCTTGCTAGTTTTATTGTGCAGTGTTCTAGCTGTATAACCATGATCATAATAATTGTAATACAAATTTATGTAATACCATACACCGTTTAATATGTACATCGATAATAAAGTCATATTATATTTAGTAGTTTCGTTAAGAACGCTTGCTATGACACGGGCTGAATAGGACCTCGTGGCGCAACGGTAGCGCGTCTGACTCCAGATCAGAAGGTTGCGTGTTCGAATCACGTCGGGGTCAATTTTTCGTCCCCAGAAATGACAACAATTTATCGCTAAGTCAATTAAAGCATATGAAATTATTTGCTATAAAAAAATAAACAGGCATACCTAACTTCAAATGACGCAATGTGATTAAGCTGTCCAAGAGTCAGCCTTTTAGGCAAAACGGTATTGCCATTCAACTTGAGAATTTCAATCATGCGGAGTTTCAAGAACAACTCAATGAAAACGGCCACCAGATGTACAGATAAGGACAAAGAAAAGCTCTTAACCTATTTTACATTCAGTGACTCAGTGACAGAAACATGATGCACAATACTGTCCCTGTCCAACGCAATGGATCCCCTTGTTTTAAGAAATCCGAAATTGTTCCAGTTGCAAAAACATTCAACTCTACCTGTCTGAATGATTATCGCCCTGTTGCGCTGACCTCCATAGTGTTTTGAGAGGCTCTTCGACCATTGATCCGTCTCAGTTTGCCTGTCGCCCTAATAGGTCCACCGACGATGCCATATCCTACATCCTACAAACTACTGTCATCCACTTGGACATATTTGAGACTTATGTTCGTAGATTTCAGCTTTCAATATTACAGTCCCCCTTACACGATCTTTCGAACTCAAGAACCTGGGTTTGAACGCACCAGATCCTAGACATTCTTCCAGTTGGTGAGGGTTAGATTACGTACTTCAGCTCCCGTCACTTTTAATACTGGCGCCCCACCAGACTCTGTTCAGAGTCTACTGCTGTACTCCTCGTATATGCATGATTCTGTGGTTAAACACCGCTCAAATAAAATATCTGGATTCTATACCTTGCCTGTGACAAATAAAATCCTTGAATTCAGTGAAATGCGCACCAACCTGGCTTAAATCACATACATTTTAAAATACGTACAGAAAGTTACATTTGCAGCTGGTGTTGTTCTGACCTATGTTCTTCGTTTTCACTATCTGCAATCGTAACTGTAAATGCGTTTTTGGCAAATAAGTAGAGTTGCACATTATCGCTTACTATATTTTGAAATAGGTTCCACTTTAGAGGTTTTAAAAGTTTATGGTTATCTTAATCACAGTAGGGCATGCAAAAGGCGGGCTCGTCCGGGATTTGAACCCGGGACCTCTCGCACCCTAAGCGAGAATCATACCCCTAGACCAACGAGCCAATATAGTAAGCGCGTCTATACTACCGTTAAAGAATGTAGGAGAAGATCAAATGCAATATGTGATTGTGTTCTGATGTTAGACGTATAGGCATTATTTCACATTATCATTTCTGATTTTCATAATGAATGTGTTATGCATTGGTGAACATTTCTTATGAGATCGCTAACAAAACAAATATTTTAACCTCCTGAGTCCCGGGCTTTTGTTTGGTGTGCATGTTTTATTTCCTTTACCTATTTGGGATTAGTAGGACCTCATAACCATAAAAACCAAACATTATTTTAAAAAAAAATTAATAGCTTTAAACAAAAAATGATGTCCTTACATGAGGACGTAGAGTTTCAGGAAGATAAAGTTATACGATAATGTTTATTACTATACAACCGCTTAAATGCTATTAAAACATAAAATAATATATTACAGTATTCAGGTATAATCTATATCATACCAAAGGTTTCGAAATGTAAGCGTTGGTGGTATAGTGGTTAGCATAGCTGCCTTCCAAGCAGTTGACCCGGGTTCGATTCCCGGCCAGCGCATATGTTTTCGGAAAATTCATGAAACAACTTTTTCTTTGGTGAGAAACAACACATTTATACACAATTATGAAATATAATTAAAGGCATCGAAATAATCAAATATTTACGAATGTGGAAAAATGTTATTAAAATGTGATAATGTGTAGGTTATACAAGAAGTAACCGGCGAGGCGGGAAATTGTCCCTAAAATTAGTGCTTTGTTTTTGTTCCGCATATGGTTTAGTCACGCTGTTTGCTCCGGTTTCTCGCCCCATTCATTAGAAGGGGCGTGTCGACTTTTTGGATGCTACGGATGCTCGAGTGTGCGCCGCCCATTCCTAAACTATGCCCCGACCGGGAGCACTATGCTGTCAGTAGCAGCTGATCGTGATAGAGAAGTACATATAATTACAGAGACGTAGAAAACCCTTTTAAAATTCACCCATCCGAGATGGCATCCGAAGAGCTAGCCAGAAAGCTGCAGCGCAGGTTAGAAGTGGAACAAAGTGCTTCGGCGGACCTGTGCGCCCCCTGCGCCCCGGCCAAACTGAGCCAAGGCGAGGGAGAGGAGAAGCAGCCCGTGGTCAATGGCAGTGCAACTACAGAACTGACGGAGAAACTCAGCCGGAGACTGGACATTAACGAGGGCAACACGGAACCAAAACAAGTCAAGGTGTTTAACCCATACACTGAATTCAAAGAGTTCTCGAGAAAACAGATCAAGGATATGGAGAAAATGTTCAGACGGTGAGGAACCATTGTTTCTTTAGATGCGAATGTGATTGGGGTGGGGGTTATAAAGCAAGTTTACGTCGGAATTTTGATAAATTTTTCCTTCAAGTAAATAACATTAGTCAACATTCACGCATTCACTTATTTTATGTTATTCATAAGCAAGTTAACCTTAATCTAATTTCACTTTGCTTTTTAAATAATAAAGCATAGAAAATACATAGAATAAATGCAAAACACAAATGCAGTATATTGAAGTATTGTTTTACAATTTGTTGAGCAGTTGGATGTCTCCGTTTTCCCCTTAAATCTTTACACTCAAATTCTTCTCTTATTTTTGTGAGAGATTTACTGATAAGGTATTAAGTGTCATGGAAATAATTTGCCTTGTATGCAGAGGTTTTGTGTGTACATCATTTGTGCCAGTCACAGTGTTTTCTCTTGGGCAATTTTAGTTGAACTTCAGTTATGCTACTTTTCTAGGACAAGGCCCACTTTCTTGAGTCCAGTGTTTCAGTGACAGGCTTTCTGTTGGACTCTCCCCCTCCCTCTGTCACAATGCTACCTTTGTACCTCTTAGCAAGCCAGAGCTAGGGGGTGAGCCATAATATCTGTCATCTGTCCATTCTGCAGACCATTTGCGTGTCTATTCACTCCACCCCCCAACACACACACACACACACACACACAAACAAACAAACGGTAGGCCAGTCAAGATAGGAGAACTAAAGGTGCACATACGCCTGGGGACATATCCCAAGAAGGCCTGAAACAGTGGAAGGGATCAGAGTGTGGATTCAGTTTCCCTGAAGGGGTACATGCTGTTTTTGTGTAACTGCCTGGGGGCAAGGCTGCTATTTGCAGTATGTGTTCAAATGATAAGTAGTGCTTATGGCTGTGAGTGATCCCCCTCCCATAAGCACTGTTCGGCTGCCCCAGATCCACGTCCCCTTCAGGCTGCCATGGGATGTCCTCTCTAGCCCGTCTCTCTCCCTCATTGCTGTCACTGGGATCTCCCTAGTCTTTATTATTGACTTCTGCTGGCTGCACGCTGCCCCCATCCCTGTGGCTCATTAAGGTGGTGGTCACAGCAAAGGGCACATACCTATCTTATGGAATCCTTTTGAATAATTCATCCTTAATGAAGTACACACTAGTGGCAAAATTGTGGGAACTTGTAGCATTTCTGGACATTATGCTTTAAACATTACTACACAATATGGGCAGTAATGTTTCTAAACAATCAAATAATGCTATCGTGCATTGGACGGCTAAATAAGTAATTGGAGCAACGGTTGAATAAAGTTCTGCGATCTCCAAAAATTGGAGACGTTTCCAGAATTTTGACCACTAGTAGACATGAAATTGTTGCATGCAAAATCTCCACACGTGTAAATCACCTTATTTATCCAGGAAAACCTTTTTATGCTGCGAAAATAAAACCTAAGTTTGTGTTTGCTATGTAATGAGTGGGCCGTCACAATGAGAGGCTGTGATGGAGCCGCTCTTCTCCGTGACGGGCCTGGCGTGGGTCGTAAGTAGGAACAATGCACATTCTCTGGCCGCCTACCCCCCCACCCCCCATGCCACGACCTCTGCGCCAGGGCCGGGCTGTGCTGGAATGTGCCAGCTGGGACGAGGGCACAGCCACAGTGACTGGGAAGGCTGCCTGGCCTGACCACGGGGCTGCAATGTTTTGGCTTGATGGCTCCCTGCCAGCTCCATCCAGACCACAGATGGGTTAGATCCATCACACATGATTGTTGGTAGGCCTGAAGTTTTCACTCCTGCTTTGCAGAGCATTTCTTTACTGTTGAGAGTTATTTAGAGTAAACCGCTAATTTCTTTCTACCACTAAAGCAACTGAGATTTACCTGTCTAAAAATAGTCATTCAAGCAACAGATACTGTTGAAATACCATAAATAAGTTAATCTTCTAAGTCTTCCTCATATAGTGTCACCTAAAACTGTCAACTATGAAAGAAGTGTAATCTACATTCCAGGTTTGTCAAAGATGTGATATATCACATAGTAATGTGTGAATCATAGCCCACAATAAGCTTCCTTTAGACCTATTTACATTCCTGAAGGAGCAAAACAAAAGCTATTCTGACTATGTAGATGATGTGGGGATGTTCTAGAGTTCCAGTTTAAAGGAAACGGTCAAATTCAGAGTGTGTGGATTTATTTCTATGTAAAGACTCTGCTTATAAAGCAGATGTGTTCTTTTACTGATCAGTGCTGAAGGGTCACCAGCTGTCTGGACAGATACTGGAACAGAGTGTCACAGGGAGTGAATGGATATGATTTCATGGGGGTCACAGGTGAGCTGTGGGCAGCCATGTTCCGGTAGTGGATGGGTTTGGGGGTCAGACTGTCCCACTCACCAGCCTGAAGCTGCTTGGCGTTCACTATTCTGCAACCCCACCCATTCAGATACTGTGCCCTACTAACAACTCTGTAAAGAGATCCATTAATAACCACTGGCACACCCTCGGCCCCCCCACCTATCTTGCCTGCGGTCTCCAGCTCCTACTGCAGCTTTCACAGGAAGACATACTACCAACCACCCCACTGGGCACTCCACCTCCGCATTCACAAGCTTAAATATCAGTTGGGAGGGGTCCCCCTCATTGCTAAGAAATTCTTAAATTATCTGTACTTGGGAAGATCCAGGCAGAGCACCAATGCCCCACCCTTTGATACCAACACAAGATGACGCTGTCTTGGCTACTTAGCAGACCCCTAAAATAAAATGGCCTGTACGCTGTACTATGTGTTAATTACATTAATGTCTGCGATTCTATTCCTGGAATATGTGCCTCTTCACTGATAAAACACCAAAGCTCTGTCAAATCATTGGTGTCTGTGGTATGTCAATGCCACACACTTCACAGGCTTTCAGACAGCCTGGGCCTCTGTGAGCCTAAGCGCCAGATGTGGCCACCTTGTGCCCGCATGGCCTTATCACATCTGTTTCAGCTGGTATTTCTCCCCTTGTGCTTCTTTCGAATGTAGCAGCCCGTATGGCGGAAGGGGCTAGCCGACTTACCCCCCTGCAGAGAGCAATCGCCCTTCACATACACTTGTGGTATAACGCGATAAAGGAGTCACACAAAGAATGCATTGAGCAGCCAGTACCTGGAGTAAGGCGATTACTAGACAAGAAGGGACTGTAGGATTTACTGCCCTGACTTGGTCTGACATTTAAAACAATACTGGCTAATGTGTTAAATCATCTCATGCACACTGGTACATGGATGTTTGCCAGCCATTGGCCAGACCAAAAGCTCGAGGCATTGTGTGCTTGTGCCCAAGGGAAAAGTGTGTGCTCACAAATGCTGATAAAATCAGGGTTTTCCCTTTTTCTGAAAATATAACAAAAACATCCAAAATCAAACGACAAGCATTTCTTAGCATGATACCGGCCAACTCCTCTGACTGTACCCCCCATGACTGAGAATTCACCATGTGCTTTCAATGGACTGAAGGCTGGGCTCTCTCTCCTCAGGTATGACTCCAGTAAAGATGGCTTCATCGATCTCATGGAGCTAAAGCTGATGATGGAGAAGCTTGGAGCACCGCAGACCCACCTGAGTCTGAAGAACATGATCAAGGAGGTGGACGAGGACTTTGATGGCCAGCTCAGCTTCAGAGAGGTGAGGGAGACCAGTGGCAGCCAGTCTGGGGACATGGCTCAGTGCAGTGTCTTTCATTTTATCTTCTTAATTACAGCTGAAGACCAAAAACAAATAAACAGGCGTCATTTGATTTGCAGTGAAGATTTTGACGTTGCTGTGAAATAAAATGGCAGTATGGTGCTGGCAAGCAGAATACCCCACTGGGGCAGGAATGGGGGCTGACAGGTGGGGTCCATCTGTGTCCCCACTGCCCACTTGCAGTCACTCTCTCTGAGAATCTGTAAGCCCCATAGCAACAGGTGACAACTGTAGCCTCATGGGGGCACAAAGGCGTCCTTGTGCTGGTTCAGCCCAGTCCCAGGCTCCCCCCAGTAATATGGTGGGTGGGGGGGGTCGCAATTAGGGAGAGGAGTGAAATTGATATGCGCACAAGTCAGGGGCAGAAAAGCAGTACTTCTAACAGATATTCATGCTGTTTGGACACAGGACTGGTATGTTTACTAATCATAACTATATATTAAAAATGAATACATTGAAATATGCTTTAGACGATCTATAATCTGCATGGGATTAGAGTGAAAGGCAGTATAACTAATGCCGATCAGACTCATCAGAGCTGTAAGTTGGGAAGGCCATTGACCTCTGACCTTGACCCCTCCCCCCAGTTCCTGCTTATCTTCCGAAGGGCCGCGGCTGGTGAGCTCCAGGAGGAAAGCGGGCTGCTGGCTTTGGCACGCCTTTCTGAGATCGATGTCTCCACAGAAGGGGTGCTGGGGGCACGCGACTTCTTTGAGGCCAAGGTACGTGTGAGTAGCTTGTAAGGACTTCCTGCAGCACCCTGCTTCTCTGGGCCACACTTCCATTACATTTGCATTTGAAAGGTACATTCCCCTCCAGTGCTGAACAGTGTTGATCATGTCACAGAAATGCTCTGCATCCTTCTGACAAGACAAATGAGGAACAAGTACAATATACAGCATACAATATACTGCATGCCTTTGTGTGTATTTCCCGATATGTGTCCATTCCATAGTTTTAAAGTTATTTATACTGTGAAGCACAGTGTCCTCTAGTGGACAGATAGAGCTACTCAACAGCCTTGTAGCATGTCTTGATGCTGTGATCTCTACCATTCTATTTTTGTGTTGATCACAGGCACAGGCCCTGGCGGTGGCTAGCAAGTTTGAGGCGGAGATACGGGAGGAGCAGGCGGAAAGGAAACGCCAGGAGATGGAGAGAAAACAACGACGTGCTGCCTTCAGACAACTGCAGTCTACTTTTTGCCCTTAGAGCCTGATGAACTCCGGAGCCTAAACGTGGACGTCAGATGCGTGTGGTATCGCTGCTCAGAATGAATAATGGGAACACTACTGGGTTAGACGTCTATCTAGAACTAAAATCAAAATTAGGACAAAAGTCTCACACTGGGATTGTTTGGCCTGCTACATCTGGGGGCTACGTTTTGAATATTCAGTTATAGATTTTTATATTTTTCAGTTTATTGCAAATACTTTATTGAGTAACTGAACCTAAAATGTTAGAAAACTGTTCACTAGTGTTCAGAAAATAGTAACGGAATCAGAAGTATCGGGTGGGGTATGTTAAAGTTTTAATTTTCACTTTGTCTTTTTTTAATGTTGGTGTTTGGGAGGTGGCACTCATTTATGACTATATTCTTATTCCAGTGTCCTAGATAGACAAAAATAGGACATATTTGTAATATGTAAAAGGTTATGCAGGCTGTCTTGGCTGTCTATGTATTTATATGACTTGTATTTAATATTTGATATATGATTTAATTAGTGCTTGCTTACAATGTTTAACTTGAGTATTTAACTTTAATCAGAAGTACATATCCTTTTTAATGTTTCTGTAGCAAAATGAAATGATTAAAATGTATTTTTCCATGTGTAAAACATCAATTCTAATGTGTGTTTTTAATTTCATGTTGAGGTACTCGCTATAGTTCATGACATTAAAAATACCTTCATTAGCTGTATTATGCAGATATCAGGAGTTTGAAGGGCATGGTTCAACATGTGAAAATCTAAGACCTCAATAAGTAGTACTGGATTCATTGCAATAACAGATGTGCATAATAAAATATTTTCAGACAGTTTAAAGACTGCTGATGAAACTGTAGAAGAATTCCAGTTAAAATGTAAACATCTTTATTTGAAAAGACCGTTTCACTTTTATACTGGTTGAATTCACAACATTAATTCCAGGAGGCAACATCTTGAAATGTACTCTGTTTAAATGTTATTGTATTTTAAAGTTGCAGATGTGCGATACAACCCCCTTGTAGATACATGGCCAAAAAGCTGCTTCGGCGTATTTTGCGCCGTTCTTTGATATGTTTGTCCTATCGCACTAGGTACTGTTTAAATGAACGTATTACGCACGATGGGATTTAGCGACATCTATAGCTGTGGGGTAGAATCACAGGGCATCCGGGTACCTGTTAGGTTATATGTGGTCATGTGACCCTTATTCGGCCATCTTGTTGTGGAAACGAAGAGAGACAGAGAGCTCGTATAGAAACCCTGTGCTGTCAGTAAAGCAGAGGTAAGTTAGAAGAGCGAAAATTGCAGCAAAATACAACTTATAGCTCAGTTATATATGTTTCAGGTCGTGGTGACCCCTGCGTCGGCTCGTCCTGGTAGTGCGGCACGGATATAGATGTCCGCATGGCGCCTTGGCCCAGGGGCTTGGAGGTCTAGTTTGGAACTGGTGCCGTTTAGAGGCCGATGGGACCCGCGGTGGATTGCCAGGAAAACCTGATACGGCAGCAGGCTTCACAGGCCTCAGCGACTAGCCCCCAAGCCGAGAATGGGATGGGTGGATTAATTTATGAGAGTTATATATGAGTATAACTGGGAATGTTTATCGGTTCACTTTGACGTCCTTTTCTTTTGCTGTTCTTCATGGGTGGCATATGACATTTGTTGCGGGGCTCTGCTCCCTTATTTCGTAGTGTCAGGTGAAACTGCAGTACTGAGCAAAAGTTGTGACAGCTCTCGCGACGCCTCAAGCTACCTAGCGAGCCACACCGATTTAGCTACTTAGCTAGCTAGCCAAGGAGCCATGGGGTCTAGATGACATAATTATTTACGTTCTGGGACTAATTACGAGGTACGTTGTGGTGTAGTTGGTTAGTTGTGCTCGTACAGGCTGTAGGACGGCTACGCGGGCTCCCGTGGCCCTGGGTTAGCCTGTCGGCTCGTGAATGCTATCCGCCGTGATTCGAACTGGCACGCGAGCTATCAGCGAGGGACTGAGTTTGACGGCTGGCGCGAGGGCTTAGTCCGGCAGTGCGGTCGATTGACGGTGGAAGTGAGTACTAGGGAGTTTATGGTCAAGTCAGGGGTTTAGGGTTAGTTTTAGGTGAGCTGGTGTTTTAGCGCTAGGGTTAGCTGAGCTAGCGTTAGGGGGGTTAGCCGAGCTAGCGTTAGAGGGTCAGGGTTAGCCGAACTAGCAGCACTAAAACCGACAGCCGAGCTAACGCCACTCGTCCAAGGAGATCCGCGGCCACATTCTCTTAGTGCTGTAGGCCGATGCTTTGGGGCACTGTTACGTTGGGATTTGGTTTGGGAAATTAATGTCAATCAGTTAACAGTTTTTGAAAAAGTTCCCATATGGGTAAGCTAGTCGGCTAACTAATGCTAGCTACCTAGCTGTGTCATTTGATTGGGCGTTCAGAACTTCATACGTGGTACAAAGTTTTCAGCGCGCTATTCATACAAGCTGTAAGTTAAAGGGAATTCTTTTGTAAGTATGTTTGGATCATAGAACTTCAGTTAGGTCGTGTTGTGGGGCGCATATTATTTTCTTTGCTCTCTATTTAATAGCGCAATGAACGATGATAGTAAACTGTTCATCGGTATTGTCGCAAGGCTTTGGTTACTGTAAGATGCTGTCTAGTCCTTCAGATATATGAAATTGTAATTTTGCTTTAATAATGCCCCAAGGTGTAAAAGATAGTCTTTGTTGTACCAAGTCGTGTTCAAGTCATGTTGGTTATGCCACCCTTAACGTTAAGTAAGCTAATTGACTAAAAATGCTTAGATAAATGCATAGTGTCCAGTTAAGAATAAGGACTGAAATTAATATTCGGTGTCCATAATTAAAATGCACGTGAGACATTTGAGTGATCATGCTAGCTTTCTCAAGGTACAGTTGGAGAGGTGGCTGTTCTCTATGTGATTGTGATGTTTGACACCAAACCTGCTCTTGTTCTGACAGCAAAGGGGATTCCTCTTGTTAATTTTCTTTTTGGGGTAGGTAAAGGGCGTGGACCGCAGACCAAAATACACTTCCTAATTGGGAAAGTAGATCCTGATTGCCTAAAATAGACAGACTGAAATCATATCCACTCTATGGAGGGATTGGATTTAACCACTGTTTTGGAACCTTCTGACAGGGAGTTAGTACCTATACAAGTGTTGTCTTAGATCATGGCATAAAGGAAGAATTTTATTTAGGACAAACTGTATGGCTTTAGGGTATGTTTTAGACCCATAAAATACCAGGTCAATTCTATAATTATTCAGTTCATTACCTGACTATTGAGATGCCCGGAGTATGAAGTCTTGCAAAATGGGTTAATGTTATATTGCAATGTTATGTATTTTGTTAGTTTAGTGTAATGGTGGTTGGTATGTCGGTTCCACTTTCTGTGTGACTGTACCTTCATTGCTATTAAGTGAAGTGTAGTGATCTTTAAATGTATTATAAAAATAGTTATAGTTTTTGTTACTGATCATGAAATTTAATAGTTCTTTTTTTCTGTAGAACTTTATAAAATGGCGGAAACCCAGACACTCAACTTTGGACCTGAATGGTGAGTGTGGTAACGTACTAAATTTTCCCGAATATGTTTCTTGTATTTTTGTGCTGTTACTGCAGCTAGTCTGTTCAGTCAGGTAAGGCGTGGTATTTTCATTCCTTTCTGTCTAGTGTAAATAATACCCAAACTTCCCGTAGCTAATGCTGATCTACCAGCTCTTTCACATACGGGAATCTTGTAGGCTTGTTACCTGTAGAAGGTTTGTTTACATTATCAGATTTATTTACTGCTTTCACAAATAACTGAAGCTTACACAGCTGGCCTATCAGTTGTTGGGGATGAAAACTGAGGGAACACTGGGTGTGTAAAACTTACCCCGCCATTTGTCTCTCTCTTTTCTTTTCCTGTCCAGGCTTCGTGCTCTGTCCGGTGGAGGAAGTGTCACCTCTCCTCCACTCTCACCAGCTTTGCCAAAGTATAAACTTGCAGATTACCGCTATGGAAGGGAAGAGATGCTTGCACTTTATGTAAAGGATAATAAGGTAAGCTTATGATCTGGTGAGTGAGTAGCACTGGTTGTCAAAATTGTTACGGATCTTGTGGCCATCAGATGCCACTTTCAGATTCTGTGTTTGCAGTTGCAAAATCATAGTTCATGGTATACATCATATGTGCCGAAAATGAGCGACACCTCTCCCCTCCCATGCTAACAGATTCCTGTAGACTTACAAGATAAAGAATTTCTGCCTATTTTACAAGAGGAGCCCCTGCCGCCACTGGCACTGGTACCTTTTACAGAAGAAGAACAGGTGATGATTGCTTATCCTGTCACTGCTGTGCTCCCTGCAGAAATTATTCAGAATGTCTCTCATCAGGCGTAACATACTATGAGTAATCCACTAGCATGGCGATAGCATTCAGTAGGTTTGACTGTAATAGTTGTGCGTGTTAATGTTAGAGGATCTTTTGGCTATCTAATATGGGGTGCAGCAAATGATATATAACGTTTTATAAATATAACAAATATTGTTAGTGTTAGGTTGCATTTTTGAGGTTTGCTGTGTGAGTTGCGTGTAATGACATCAACAACCAATGGCTGGTGTGCCAAGCCTAGTTCATACTTCACTTTTCCTTGTGCCATTACGGTCCCCACACTTTTGTGTCCATACTACATTTTTCTGTGGATGCAAACGGTCACGGCTGGCGTATATGTACAGTAGTGATATTACACCAGACCAGCAGAGGGCAGATATATTTTAACAAATGGAAGTAGTGTAGCGAAATGGGTAAACCATTATTGAACAGTTTTAAAGTTAGTACTAGGCTTGTGCAGTTAGTACTAGGATTGTACAATAATAGAGTATACCATGGTATTTTGAAATCTTGGTGACAAAATAAGCTTCCTCCATGATCAGCAAATTTTATCGGCGAGATTCCGAAATGCCAGAATAACATTGCCTTAGAAAATGCTGTCAAAATGCTGTATACCACGGTATTAAGTACAATCATTAGCAAGCTAAATATGACAGGGACAGCAGATCTTTACTTCTATGTCTATTACTTTAAATTGAGATTCTCTACACTGTGTAAACTTCATTGCGTACTTTCATTGCAACCGTTACATAATACCTGTGCGGAGGTGTGACCTTTTATTTATTTATTTATTTGATGTTTGCATCTGCAGAGAAATTTCTCGACATCTGTGAATAGTGCCGCCGTGCTGCGGCTAACAGGGAGAGGAGGAGGGACGGTGGCAGGGGCTCCACGAGGTCGAAGTTCCTCCAGAGGCAGAGGTAAGTCTGGGCATGGCCGCCTTCAGCTTGACGGCTCGATTGGCTTACAGCAGGGTGTTTCCTGAAGTCCTTTAGAAGAGACTCAAGTGTCAGAACCGCAGATGTCAGTTTTATGCAGGGATGCTGAAAATACAGTGCACTGCCGCTCATGTATTAATTAGCTTGGAAAGTTCCACATGGCGGCGCTGTCCTTTTGATTACCATCAAATAAAAGAATTTGGTGACATTATGAGCTGGCTGCTACAATCACCGTGAGTGTAAACACTGTCCGATGTCTCGCAGGTCGGGGCCGCGGTGATGGGGGCTTTTACCAAAGAAGCTTTGATGATGTGGAAGGAGGGTTTGGTCGAGGTGCGCGAGAGATGCATCGTTCTCAGAGCTGGGAAGAGAGGTAACCTGGGGTCTGATGAAGAGCTTTCTATGTGACGCTGCCCATTCTTTGAATATGGACGCTGAATAAAAGCTTTGACTTTAATACAGTTAACACTTACAAAGGTGTACCACTTGTTCAGAAGATCTAAATTATTTTAGGGGTATGTAATGTGTGGAATTGCATGCAAAAGCCATTTCTCTACTACATAGTAATTTACAAAATGAAGTACTTTCTCTTTAGCAAATGATCTGCATAATTCTGAATTTCCGTGGCATTAGACCTTTGGATGACGTTTTCGTTTTGTAGTAACCATCAAACCTTTGTTTTTCTCCTCGTTAAGGGGGGACAGAAGGTTTGAAAAACCAGGTCGAAAAGAAACAGGTTGGTGTAAATTTATATCTGTTTTCTACTCTATTGTGTGTCTCGGTGCACAGTTGTCAAATATGTAGTTGGAATACTTTGTTTCATTGTGGTGAATTAGTCTGTTTGGTTGCAGTCTATTACGGGTCAAATAATTTGGTCAGTTGTGGCTAGGGATTTGGATATCTGCTGATACTGATACCAGTCCCATTCAGTCTCTCTTTTTTTAAACAACAAAAAAGAAAATAATGTTTAGGAAAAAAACTTATATTTAAAGTATGCATTTTGCATCAACCACTTATATGGAACAAAAAGCTTGGGACTGAAACATTCCTGTACAAATACTGTTTAAATAATCCACACATAGTCCTCTAGCACTATTCATTTTTATACATGACAATATATGGAAAAATTTCAGATTAAAACTACAGTGACTTCACCACTTTTCAGCAGCACTGTTTAATCAGGTTAGTGGTGTTAGACTGCAGTGCTGCTACCACCCCACGAAACCCTTGTGTTGTACAGGTTACATTCTCACACACAACAGAAGCACTTATCACATGATGCACGCTGCTCCTGCATGAGAACGCGATGCATCTGCTCACGGCATGTCGCAAGTTTGGTCAAGCATTTCCGTGATTTTTGATGGATTGGATTAAATTGTTTACTCTTCCCCGATATCCGATCCAGTAATTAGGCCGGGACTGGGTTGATACCAGTTTTGAATATTGGATCGGCTCATCCCTAATTGTGGCCAAATTGGTATGACTGGTTGTGTAGAGTCTGTGATGCCAAGGAGGGTTCGGTGCTTCTCTGAGGTCCGAACGATGCGACAGTGGAGCATTATGAAGTAGAACAGTGAAATTACTCTCCAGTTAAAAAAAAATATTTAATGTACAATATACATTTCTGAGGGAAATGTTTTAGTTACAGTTAGATACCATTTTACAGGCAGTTTTGGACATTCTCAGTTCTAGGTTGCCCAGTTACTTACTGCTTTGAATTGACAGGCTTGCAGAGCATCTCTTGTATAGCTTTCAAAATATTCTGTAATTGCTTTCAAGCTTACTTTTTTACAAGCATAATATAGTACATGAGTGTTCAGTATAGCTTCCATGTAGTACACGTGGTATGAGAAGGTTTAATACTAACCTAATATAGTGGTTATTGCTTAATTTCAACAATTTGACTTGGAAATTACATCACCTTTGACTGCATCTTAACTGCAGAGCAGTTAATGATGGCAATCATTTCGGCACACCTTTACATAATGATTTTCACATTTAATGATTTTCAGCATTCATATTATTGAACTCATTATGTGCTTTGACCAACTTTCGATTGTTGAATGTTTATCTTTCATGTTGCTGTGGACCAATCAGAGGTTTCCCCGGCTCATTTTCAACTGAATCATAGTAAGTGTGCATTTTGTTTTGCCAGCTGTTAGGATTTTTTTATGCATATCTATTTTATTTTTTGAAAGTGATTGTTTACTACTCCAAGCCTCTCAAAGCGCCCAGTTTGATGTTCTCTTGGGATGAAAGGGCAGGCTTTTGAAGAGAGTCATCTTCTCTTTCATTGCCTCTCCTAGGATGTACGCTGAATCCAGCTGAACAGGCACTGTAGTATTGTTCCTGCTATTCCACCCTTTCACTCCCATCGCCATTGATCTGGACTACATACTCCTTGTCTACTTCCGCTTTGGTGTTGGTGGTGTCAGGCAGGACCTTGGCAAAGTTGCTCATGTCCATTGTGTATTGACCTAGAGTGTCCAGCCTCAGCACTGTGGCAAAGCGATGGTCAAATTCTATCTCTCCTTTCAAGTAAGAAGTCCTCTTCTGGCAGCTCTCACCAGTGTCCTCTTGGGCAGCTGACAGAAAGACGACCAGCTCAAAGTGTGTGGCACTCCCCTCCTGCAGGGCCTGGTACACTGGGCTCTGCCGGTTCAACTGGTGATAGAATGTTAGAGGGAAGATGAAGAATGGGCAGGGGTTGGCACCAAGATTGTCCAGCTGGAACTCCACTTTGGACTGGTATAGCGCTTGGTCTCCATGATCCTGGTAGAGCACAGCATTAATGTTTACGTCCACCAGAGGGCGCTGCAGCATATTGGTAGCTCTGAACATTAGGCAGGTTTCTCCCTGGTGCTGCCCCACGACGGCACAGGGGCTGAACTGAATTGCTCCTGCCCGCTTCTTCGGTCTGGCGATCTTAGCCACAAAGGCCCCTGTGAAATGTGCAGAGATCAAATGATCCATCTAGATCAGCAAATGCAAGACATGCAGTGCAGTATCTAGGGTGTAAGGCTAAGGTGCTGAGGCTCCCATCTTCACTGGTTGTGTGTTCTCTCTCAGACAGCTTAACTACAAAAGACAGGGTGCTTTGTTCCTGGTTATAAGCGCCCGTGGCCTTTTGTATGAGAGAGAGATAAGGAGCATGTGATAACGCGTTGCTGTACCCACCCCACGACAAACCACCTAAGGGATGAGAACCTGAGTGCAGCTGTGTAACACCTCAGCACCACACTACTCCAGATGGAACAGGGCTTGATGTAGATTAACGTCATACCCAGGACGAAGCAATTTCAGGTTAAAGGCCTTGCTCAAGGGCCCAACAGAGTAGGATCACTCTTGGCATTCATGGGATTCTAGATCTCTAGCCTGAGCCACCACTTCAGCCATTTTGCACAATTAGACTGTAAATTGGGTTTGTAAGTTAATATCAGGCTGTCACTTCTTGAGTTCTTCAGTTCCTGATCTACAAGCAAGCAGGCTTTTCTCTACCCAGGTGTCAAATCACTGTTCATCAAATCATCTTCAGTCTTTATGGAAGTCATATAAAAGACTTCAAAGTGGTGTCATGACAGAGTCTTTATGGTGGAGCTTGTGCTTCTTACCTGTAATGAAAGCCTCCAGCATGAGCCCCAATAGCATCTGCACGGCCAGGAGGGCAATGGCACTGGGACAGTCCCCACTGGGGAACATGGTGCCGTAACCGATGGTGAGCTGCGTCTCCAGCGAGAAGGAGAAGGCTGCTGTAAAGCTGGTGATGTACTTGACACACACTATGTGGTCGGGCGGTGGGGCATCGTGGTCCACCATCAGGTCCCCGTTAAGGTGGGCGAGGAGATACCACAAGCAGGCAAAGAGTAGCCAGTGGGCCAAGAAGGAGGCGCAGAATGCCAGAATTACCCACCGCCACCGCAGCGCCACCACTGTTCCCCATACGTCCTGCAGATATAGGAGCAAAGTGGCAGGAGAGCCGGGGGCTGGGGGAGTGTGTAGAGTGCAGTGCCCGTCTTTGGTCACTAGGCGCTGCCGTCGCTGTGCGGCCGCAGGGGACAGGATCTTGACCTCCACATCATTCTCTTTAGCAGCCATCTGAGGAACAGTACAAATGGCTAGGAGTGAGTGACTGAATTAGTGCTTGGAACACATAATCCTACACCATGGAGCATTTTGCCTGCACAGCGGTGAGCAAGGCAGGAATGTCCCCTCACTCTGCTGGAATGGAAAACAGAAAGTTAGCACTCCAAATAAAGCCTCTTAAAGACCTCAGTGAAAATCCCATGCTATTGTACCTGCTGCCTGTTGAAGTCACACTCCATATGTAAATTATGGAAGCATCAAAAGACTGGAAGCTATCCTTACCTGAAAAATGACTGGATGATGACCTTCTAATAAGGAGTGCGTTGTGAACAGAGAGGTTCAAGCTGACCTCTTCGCTTTGACGTTGAAACTCGTGATTTATTTGAAGAGACTCGCAGCTCTGTTCCCCAAGTACAAATCAGCCATTAGTAAGCGAAAGTAGCCTATGAAGCCAGGTTCAGTACTTCCACATGTATGGCATGAACCTATTATGGGTTCTATCACCCCATTCAGTCATTGAAAGGATAATCAACCTTGATTAGTTATTGTGATTGTTGATAGATTTGTTAGCTTGATTGTTTAATCTCCTTCCTAGAGAACTGACAACCTGTCAGAAACATACAGTTTTAAAACTAAAAGGTGGATGTTATCAGGAATACGATAAGGTGCAAGGGGGACCTTTGAACTTCGGATGAACGAAAGACAGATTGTTTCAGGCAAGTGAGTAGAATACTAAATTGATTTAATTGATGCAGCTGAGTACAGTAAATTGATTGAATTTGGGAAGCAATTTGTTTAGCAAAGTTTTCAGAATTTTATCTCTGATTAAGGTTAGGTACTTCTGTAATTGCTCTCTCTTTCTACTGTCTGCTGCCTGGTCTGATAGTTGCCTGTAAACATAAATAACAAATAGTGAAATAAGGAAATGCCAGCATGTCTTCAGTCTTACCTGTGGCAGTTGTTAGGGAATCTGGTCTTCTAACTCAGTTTGGTTCAGCAAGATGGCAGGGTCCTCTGTTTAGCTGCTGGTGTGAACAGTGTTGTTTAAGTGACCTTAGATCTAGGCACTGAGACTCTGCGGGTGTGAATGACTTTTTTTTTTTATTTTTTTAAACAAAAACAAATGAGATTATAGAGCCTACAGAAAGTCTTTAATTACTGTGACTATAGTTGGAACACAAAAATGCTGTTTCTTTTTTCATTGCACACTCTTTGGGCTAAAAATTTGTTTCTCCAGCAGTAGATCAGTTGCGAGAGACTAGGTAAATCGGAACTAAAATGCTTTTATCAGTCATGAGAGCAGTTTGTTCCATTTGTTCAAGATTGTTTTTCTGGTTTAAAGGAAAATCATTGCTGTCTGGTCCTTCGATCCACATTGAGTCAGAGGCATACTTATAACTTAAAATTAAAACAACCCCTTCTACAGACTTGTTTAAAGCTTGTGTGACTAGTTTAAAAAGCTTAGATTGAAATAGCTTAAAGTAATTTCTGAAGATAAATAATTAATCGCCCCGTTTTCTACTTACGTTCAACTGAGAAACCGAAGGATCAATTTCATAGCAGCGTAGTTTGATGCTGAGTGCGAATGCTTTAGTTTACCAAGGGTGGTCAGAAGCACTGCTTTGGCTCTGAATTGGGCTAATGACTTTGAATTGTCTTAAATATCCTACGTTCCATCACATGAGAGGCATGTGCTGCTTCTTGCTTGAAGCGTTCATGGGTCAGACTTGGGATGCTCTTTGTGTAAGAGGGGAGCGCTCCTGGGTACCGTCAGAAGGGCTGCGTGTCTTCAACAATGCCAACACTGTGTGCCTTCAGTCCAGGAGGCCTCTTTTAAGCATTTAGCCAAATGTGTTCTTACCTTCTGAGTTTTTTCTGGAGATAAGTTTGTGTGTGTCTTTAGATTAGCACTTCAAGAGATAAAACTATTTTTAAAACCTAAGCCTTGTTACCCATGTTAATATTTCAGATTGGATTCAGCCAGCACAAGCTTTGTTCTGATGTGTACTTTTAATTCATTATGTAGCCATAACTTGAATGTTTGAAAGCAATGCCAGTGAAACTTAACTGTCTTTTAACAAACTTACACATTAGTCTAAAAACTGGTTATAGTATATAGTTAATTTGTTAGATTAATGCCCAGCGGAGTTTAGCATAGTTTCACCAAATTTTTTTTGGTGAACTGCAGTTTTATTGCCTTACTACTACTTTACTGCAACTCTTCTTGTAAAACCTATGACTTTTTAATGAAGTTGTACAAAAATCTTGAGCTACCAAAGCATTGTGAAACAATGGTTACTCACCAAATGTGGTTTTAGGATGGAGGTTACCCTCAACGGAGATGTTCTGTCAGAAGTGATGGGTGGGTGGGTAGAGTTAGGTCCAGTGAAAGGAGGGGGGCGGAGGAAATGAATAAAAATCCAGGGATGGTAGAAAGCCTGTAAATCCCAAGGGTGTCTCGAAGAAGTGACAGTCCAGCGGCTGTCTGTTTGAGCCCACCGCGCTCTCCTTCCGATCTGCAGCCCCTGGCCGAAGCTAATTCGATTGGTCACATTGCTCTGCATGTGGCCAATTACTGCTCCCGGAAGGAGTTGGGAGGGGGGGTGTGGGGGGTACCTTGTCAGAGTCCACCGAGAGAACCAGTTGTTGCTTGGAAACCTGGGTTTCTCAACTTGTGGGCAATGGGGACAAAGTGAGTTACTCATGTTTACTTGATGGGAAAAGAGCTTTCGAATGGAGTAGGGTGATTAGTAGGCTGCCTTTTCTTTGCAGGGCCTCTCTGTTTGGCCAACTTTATTGTAACTGAGCAAAAAATGTTTGCTGATTGGTGTGTCGGAAAAATAAGGCGAGGACATCTGAGACAGTGCTGTTTTGGCTAAGGTTGGTGCACTTAAATAACCCCCACCTCTATGTTCCGTCTTGCAGTAAGGTCCAACTATGAGGATGGTGGGACAGGCACAAACCGGAAGCACGACTTCACACGTTCCGAGAGTGAGAACTGGCGCACGTCCCGAGAGGAGCAGAACGGTGAGGAGGATGAGGGGGGCTGGCGGCTAGCAGGCCCACGGCGAGATCCTGACCGGTGGCGCCCTCACAGCCCAGGTGTGCCACCTGTGCCCCCCCCCCCCACAAATGCGATCTCTGTGTCTTCGAGCATATGCTTCTGTCAGCTTTGATTCCTACTTTCACTGACGCCACACATGTAGACCAGAGTGAGATTTATTTGTGTGTATGGCTATGGTATGTAGCCCCCCCAGAAGAAGTAGACTGTAAGATGTGCTCACTGTCCCACATGAGTCACCTACAAGGAGAAATCCCTGTTTAGATAGCTAATGTTTAGCTGTGTCTTTCTAAGACATGCCTTGCCAGCCAAAATCCCACTTTGCATCTGTAGATTTGAGTATTATTATCCCTTTTCTAATCACTACTACCTCCATGTTTATCTATGTAATCGTTTGCCCTGCTAAGTGAAAAGCATCTAATGCTCTAAGAACATTTTCTTTATTTTCCATTGGCAAGATTAGTCTCCTGCAAGCCCCTGATTACCGTAGTAACCTGTAATCTATTTGGCACAAGCTGGTATTCATAGCAAGTAGAGACGGGTTTAAAAAAACTCTGGTAGCATTAGTCTTTTAAGAATGACTGCCCTCTACTGATTTATTAAGCTGAGAGGATTTTAAAGTTGTTTTGCTGATCATGCAGTATAAAAGCAAACATGTCGCCACTCTCTCGCCAGACACACACAGTCCTGGTTTCACCTGGTTTATATTCCACTAAATTTAAAGTTTGCTTAGCAGACCTGCGTGTGAACGGGCTAAATGTGTTTGTGCTGCAAATGGGTTTTATTCCTGCTTTAGTAATGGTACAGGCTGTTACCCTTTGTATTGCGGTGAAAGACGGCAGGTGGAGTCGCTGGGCGGCTGTGCTTCTCAGCGTGCTGATTGGCCATCAGCTGTCGTCCTTCCTGTGCCTGTGCAGATGGGCTCCGGTCATCGGGATGGCGGGAGCATCCAGACCAGCGCAGGCGCTTCCCCTTTGACTCCCGGGACGAGGACCGAGGGTATCGACGGACACGTCTCGGCAGTGGTAGTCAGGATGACGAACGGGACAGCCTTCCTGAGTGGTGCTTGGATGATGCTGATGAAGAGATGGGCACCTTTGACTCCTCCGGGGCCTTTCTCTCTCTCAAGGTGAGGGGCACTGAGCTCTCCAGCCTCCCATCACGCAAGGTAAGTGAGCACTGTGCTTTTCATCTGTGACAAGGAGGGGATTCCTCATGCATGCTCATCAGGCTTTGCTGCTTATAGGAAAATGCCTCAGGTTAATTTCCCTTGCATATTGCAGCATATTTGCATTAATTGTGTGAATTAGATATTGATGTATCGTTTGTATGCTGCATTTATTACCTGCGTCTTTAATTGTCTTTCATATGAGATGTTCTTGAGTGAATTTTATCATATGGAGGTTGTCAGGCATGTCGGTCAGTGTGAAGAGCAGGCTGGATGCCTGTGGTCTAATGAGAGTCCCTGTCTCCCATACTCTCTTCACAGAAGGCTCCCAAAGAGCCCATTCCAGAGGAGGCAGAGCTGGATTTCAGGCCGTCGGAGGAGTGCGAAGAGCGGGGGCCGTTAGAAAAAGAGGAGAGCGAGCCGGAAGAGGCCAAAGAGCTGGACAGAACAGACTGTGATGAGGAGGGGGGTAAGCGTGCTAGGGCTAGTTTGGGCTCACACTCTTCCTGAGCTCTCTGCTGGTTGCCGGAGTGCCTCACGCCCTCTCTGTCCATCTGCAGATTCGGGAAGGCCCCAGGACGAGGCAGCGCCCTCGCAGTCTCCTCCAGCCTCGTCACAGGCCGAGCCCCCAGCTGATCTGCCCTCGCCTCCCAGCCAGCCCGAGAAGACGGATCCCCCCCCTGAAAGGAACGAGAGAGCCGCAGTTCCAAACGTGCAGCCAGAACCCAGCAAAGTGGCTTGCCCGGCCGGGGCAACCAGCAGCCTGGTGGAAGCCACCACTCTCCACCATGCCCCCCCTGTGCTTCCAGGCAAGGGGGCACTGTTCTTTCAGCGAGTCGCGGTCACATGACAGCAGTCAGGGTCACCCTTTTGTGAGAGATGTGTGCACAGACTTTATCTGTATGGTTTGCCTAAAGGCTGTAGCATCTGTCTATTGTTCTTCCTTGATTAGCATGTTCTCCATACCTTTAGATAATTGTAACCTAATTTTTATTAATTGATTCTAAATTTTCTTATCTTTCCAGAAATCTCAGCCCCACTCCCCATAACACAGCAGAAGTCCCCAGAGATGCCTTCAATGCTCCCAGCCCCACTACCTTTCCCAGAAGCCTCTGCTCCAGTAGCAGGACCCATGAATCAAATGGACATTGATGATGATGAGGGTCTGAAGCGCTTTGAGCAGGTGGGCAGTCGAGTGCCATTTTACCTGACATTTTGAGCGACATGGGAGCAATTCCTCAAAGCCGATATGTTTTCCAGTCACTTTAGTTGGAGACCTTGTTATTTTTGCAGTGCTTTGACAGAAACTGTATATAACTGTAGGAAAGTCATCAGTTTATTTCTGTGGTTATTTGGTGTTAAAAAAAAGCCCAAGTTGCAAAAAGTGGAACATTTTTGAACGCTCAATTTTCCTCCCTCACCCCAAGCTTTATTAGATCATGTAGAATTGTCACTTCACGCTGCCATTATGATTTCATTGCCATTCTCTGCAGGAGGCTGAGAAGATGGTAGCATATCTCCAGGACAATGCTGTGGACGACGACCGGTTGGCAGCTAAAATGGTGGAAAGGACAAAGCCCACGGCCCTCCCATTGACACACGAAGGGGCACTCAAATGGTTCTACAAGGACCCACAGGGAGAGATGCAAGGTAGAAGGATTTCTGTTGGGGCATTAATGCTTGTTGGTGGAAGGTCCACCTTCAGAAGGTCTGCTTGTTTTGTGCATGCTGTGATAATTTGCTTAGGTTTCTCAATTTTGTATAAATTATCCTTAAATGCTGCTTTGCTAATTATAGTTCTCAAAGTTGTGACCATTTCGCCATTCGGTTTATTTTGTGGGCTGCTGGAGAACTATTCCTGAAACTGCATGAGACTTTTTTTTGAATGTAAAGTTTACACACCTTTTAGTCAACATTACATACTTTCCAAAACCGACTTGCATTTATCACAGAGGACTAACAAATTTTGAATTGGTCCCTCTTAATATATTATTAAAGTTGCCTCTTTTTTTAAGTCAGCCTCAGTAAAATACTAAAGTACTTTGAAAGCCTTGACCACACACACTCTGTCCTTGTGCGTCAAACGCTTGGATGGCATCTCCGTTTCCCGTAATGGCTGCCTCTGTATAGCTACTGCCATCGCTGTGCAGTTAAATGATAAACCACAGCTGGCCTATAACCCTGCACTTCTCCTCTCCCAGGGCCTTTCTCAAACCAGGAGATGATGGAGTGGTTTCAGGCCGGCTATTTCACCGTGTCCTTGCTGGTGAAAAGGGGCTGTGATGAACTCTTCCAGCCCCTGGGTGAGATAATGAAGATGTGGGGGCGGGTCCCCTTCACAGCAGGCCACTCACCGCCTCCATTCCTGGTAAGGGCCACCAACATCCAGAACTGACCACATCACACTAGGTACACATATAAGAATTCTGGAAGAAAGAATTAAGGTCGTAATTAGATCTGTGACTTCCTCCAGGGTGATGTGGACCAGGAGAGGCTGAAGAGGCAACGCGAGCTGACGGCACTCAACCTGTATCAGCTGCAGCAGCTGCAGTATCAGTACCTTCTCAGGTAGGGGCCAGGCAGGAGTGTGGGGATGTGATATCAGGGGTATTATAGGTATTAGTGCCTGGTAGAGCACGGTACAGCAGGGTTACATAGGTTCAGAGGTAGAGATTTCAGGTCCAGAGAGTACAAATCCAGAACAAGATTTTGTTTCAACCAACTAGTTGAGTACTCTGTGACTGACTCTTTATATTCAACTGGTTGGTTGAAACAAAATCTTGGTCTGGATTTGTCCTCCCCAGGCCTGAAATCTCCACCTCTGCGTAGGATACACTCTATAGTCTTTGTGTTGCATCTCTGCCACTCTGCTTCCCTGTAGCACCTTTTTCTGGTAGCCATGTGCTGGAGTTATGCAACCCCTCTTCCCCCCACAGGCAGCAGTATGCACAGGCTCTGGCCCAGCAGCAGAAGGCCGTGGCCCTCAGCTCCCCACAGCAGCAGCAGCAGCAGCCAGCACCGCAAATCAGCCACTTGCTCCCACCATACCAGGCTGTGAAGTTAAGGTGGGTGATAGTGGGGGATGCAGGGCGCGTCAGGAATACGGGTGGCTCTGTCTTGTGGAGATGGACATGGAGAGGCGTGTTGGAAGTACTTCATCTTATCCTGTGTTTTCAGCCCTTCATATTTCTTTTGCTCTCTACTTGTAGAACATCAGAACCGCCTGTGACTCGTTCCATGTCTGTTCCTGACTCTGGTTCTGTGTGGGAGTTGCAAAACCAGACATCACAACCCTCCGGGGCAGCTAGCGTCCAGCATGTAGCTCACAGTGGTAGGTGTCGTGTCCAGCACTGCTGCACCAGCTCTCTGAGACAGCACAGAGCTGGCACTGCTCCTGAGCGTAGCGGGGCTTCTAGAGATTGCTGGGCTGTCGGTCTGAGCAGCACTCTGAGCTCCAGGGCTGCTTATGCAGGGTGCAGAATCCTAGGAAGCAGCTGCATTGATGTGTCTGTCTTTGTTCAGCCTGGGAAAGCGGCAGCGTGTGGGACCTGCCCATAGAACCTATGGCTGCACCACCAACAATCGAGCAGATGCAGCAGCTGGAAAAAGTAAAGGCTGCCCAGGTAGGCCCTGCTTTCCGTGTCTGAGAGTGGCCATCGTGCGCAACGCCGAGCGGCATGTCTCCTGCACATTCCATTCGATACCAGAACCCTAAATGCCCGTTGTCACGCTACGTTCCAGCAAACTGCAAATTTTGCCTATTAAATGTGTAACAAATTTGCATATGTATCTGTTCTGGCCTCTCAGATGGAGCAGGACAGACGGGAGGCGGAGCTCCAGGCAAAGAGGGAAGAGGAGGAGCGGAAGCGCAGGGAGGAAGAGGAGCTGGCGAGACGTTCCAAGGTTAGGAGATCCCTAGAGATGTCCCAGGCCTTCTAAGGCTAGCTGGGATTTTAGGTCTGTTCCATTCATTTAATTTAAACGATGTAAAGTTCCTGTTTGGAGGTAGCCATGATTTGAGGATACAGCGCTGACAACCCTTTACATGTGTGAATAGGAGGAGGCGCTAAGACGGCAACGGGAGCAAGAGGCAGCACTACGTAGGCAGAAGGAGGAGGAGGAGAGGCAGGCGCAAGAGAGGAGGAGGGAAGAGGAGGAGAGAAGGCAAAGGGAAGAAATGCTCCGCAAGCAGGTGGGCCTGCCGGGGATGGAAGGCAAACGCCCGGCCGTCCAAACCATTAGCATGAAAGTTACCCCCTCTTTATCCGGTGTCAGGAGGAGGAGCTGCGGAACCAGGAGGAGCTCCGCAGGCGGGAGGAGGAGAAACGTTTGGCTGAAGAGGCAGCAGTGCGGCAGCGGCTACAGGAGGAGCAGAAGAGGAAGGAGCAGGAACAGCGAAAGAAGGAGCAGGAGCTCCAGAGGCAGCAGGAGCTCCAGAGGCAGCAGGAGCTCCAGAGGCAGCAGGAGCTCCAGAGGCAGCAGGAGCTCCAAAGACAGCAGGAACTTCAAAAGCAGCAGGAGCTCCAACGACAACAGGAGTTGCAGAGGCAGCAGGAGCTGCAGAGGCAAAGACAGCAGCAGCAGGAGGCGCTCCGTCGACTGCAGCAGCAGCAGCAGCTGGCGCAGATGAAGGTAGAGGCCAGTGGCACTGGGAGGGTTTTGCTAGGCATAGTAATTGTTGCCTGAAAGGGTTCAGCAAGGCAGTTGAGAGCAGAGGCTGCGAGGAAATTGGCACACCCACCCCGGTAAACCACACGTACTGCACTCCTGTCAGACGCCCGTCACTCCCAGTTTAATGTGTCATTTACTCAGCTGTCTGCAGTCCCACAACCGTTCGTCCTTCTCTCTAACCTCTGCAGCTCCCATCGTCCTCAAAGTGGGGCCAGCAGTCCAGCTCCCTGTCGTCCCAGACACAGACCGCCTTATCCCTTGCGGAGATCCAGAAGCTGGAGGAGGAGAGGGAGCGCCAGGCCCGAGAAGAGGTTGGTTCACCCAGCTACTGGCACAAGCTGATGGCGTTTGCAGCTTTTCGGGTGGGAAAGCATAGTTGGCACCAGGGTGGACTGACAAGGAATTCATTACATTCCGCACGCCGCAGAAGCGACAGCAGCAGCAGCAGCTAATGAAAGTCCTCCAGCTGCAGCAACAGCAGCAGCAGCAGCAGCAGCAGGCCAAGCTCTCGGGCTGGGGTAGCGTGGCGAAGCAGCCACCAGCCGCCAAGTCCCTGCTGGAGATCCAGCAAGAGGAAGCCCAGCAGATGAAGCAGCAGCAGCAGCAGCAGAAGAAGGAGCAGCAGATGGGCAGCAGCCAGCAGAGCCGGGCTCAGACGCGAGTGGTGGGTCTGCACCTACTTTTGTTTGTTTTGTTGAAGCTCAGATTTTTCGTTGGTCTAGACATGGGTGAAACGGAACATTCGTATCGGTGCTGCTCTTTTTCCATCCACAGCTGAATCTGGTATTTTAGCTCTCAGGTGTAATTTCTGGAAGCTAAAACATGCATTTCTGCGCAGGATCCCCCCACCACCACCACCATTCTCTGGACACTCATTTTGCCCAATTAAGGCTGAAGGGAGAAGGTGGCTGTTGCCTGCTAACTGAAACAGCAGCCCCCAACCCCCCACACTTGTTACTTCCCAAAAACTCGTCACTGTTCCTGTAATTCCTCTTTTCCCATAGTTTCCAGTCTGTGAGCTTGTATGTCGTCATATCTTAATTTTGTGCTTGGCCCAGTGATTTTACCAGAATATACCTACCATAATTTTATGATCTTTCTCCAAGACTGCTTCTGCTGTCTCCCTTACTACAGTCTGATTCTAGGGTGATCGGTCACTTTGGAGATTTTGTCCTTCGCCCAGTTTGCTACAGCTTTGCCCCCCCCCCCCACAAGGATGACTTTATCCCATCCACTCTCCTCAGCTTGACTTCTTTTAGGACTAAATTGGGTATATTTTTATTGTCATTTCAGGTGTGTGTGTGTCTGCGCTTTTTTTGCTCAGACTGTGTCCCCTTGTTCTCAACGTTCCTCACCTTTTCCCATCTGCAGAACAATATGAGTAACTCAGTGTGGGGGTCCATCAGTAGCAGCTCCCCCCAGTGGAGCAGCTCGGAACTGGGCAGCAGCATCTGGGGCAGCCCTGATACTAAGAACTCCAACCTGGGCTTTTGGGATGAAGGCATGAAGGAGGCCACAGTGCCCTCAAAGCGAAACTCCAAGAACAAGAACAATGCCAACTTTGGGTAGGGCACCTTCCCTGGCTGCCGCGTTCACCTTGCCGTCCCTTGGATAGTGCAGCCAAGTGATAGCGCGTATCAGTTGATAGTTTTGCTGGAGCGTGACTCACGACTCTAATGCAGACTGGCCAAGGTCAGCGGTTTTTGTCTGCCTGTGCACAGGAACTCACTGAGTGGCCGGGGAAATAAGAAGGTAGAGGAAGAGGAGCAGAAGTTGCTGAAGCTCTTCCAGGGGGTCACCAACAGCCAGGATGGCTTCACGCAGTGGTGTGAGCAGACCCTTCATGCCCTCAACACCGCCAACAACCTGGACGGTGAGTGAGCCTTTCTCTGCTCCTCACCCCTGCTGCTGTTGGTGTTCCCTCTAGCTTAATCAGCATGCCACTAGGCTAGCCTAATAAGGCAGACGGCACAGGACATGCGGGAGTTGGCACCAACAATGTGGCACCGATTTAATGATGATGATAATCAGTCATCTGGTTGTCATCTCTACATTCATCAGTGAAATATGTTCTCTAAAGGTGGGGCAGAATAGCTCGAGTGCTGTTAGCAACAGTGCTAATTTTATGTGGGTTCCTGTTTTTTTGAGTTTGCCTGTGGATTCTCACTGCTTAGCATTGCAGTGCTGGGTTGAGGAAGCCTGATTGCGGGATGCATCTGTACATGACTGAGCATACCCCGATTCATTCTCTGCCTGTCTCCCTTGCAGTTCCTACGTTTGCCTCTTTCCTGAAGGAGGTGGATTCCCCCTATGAGGTCCACGACTATGTAAGAGCCTACCTAGGAGATACACCTGAGGCGAAGGACTTTGCCAAGCACTTTCTGGAGCGTCGTGCCAAACAGAAGCCCATGCAGCAGCAGCAGCAGCAGCTGCCACAGCCACAGCAGGTAAGCTGAAGATCCTCTGGAGTCTGAATGAACACCCCCTATTTTCCCTGCATCAGCTAGTGAAGTCAGATCAAACTGCAGAAATTGTGGTGGTGGTGTTGTAATGTCAGGTTTTATAAAACCTGCATTTGATGCTTCTTTTTCTTTAAAAGGAATCTGTCTGGGGAGTTAACCAGACTGGATTACAGTCTATCTTCCAGTCGAATCATGCGAGTATGCAACAGTCCAGCTTTGAGACCGTGCAGTCTGGGAAGAAGAAGAAGAAACAAAAGATGGTACGAGCTGACCCCAGCCTCTTAGGTGAGTGTCCGGAGACCCTGGGGCTTTGGGCCTGGCCTGGCAAGCCAGTTTGATTTTAATGTATCATTGATTATCGAATGCGTGAAACTGAGGGTTGCTGCTGTTCTGAATTGACTCCCTTGCCTCCCCAGGTTTTTCTGTGAATGCGGCATCTGAGCGGCTGAATATGGGGGAGATTGAGACAGTGGAGGACTTTTGAAAAGCCTTCGGACTTCTACTGACTCTGAACATTTCCATTCTCAGCAAATACAGTTTTACCCTATCGGCATTTAAGCAAAAAAAGAAAAATAGCTACAGCCCCCTTTTTAAGTTGAATTTCAAATGGGAACTACCTCCCCCCAGCCCCCCCCC
>JAODLC010000040.1:19494992-19514655 GCA_026781145.1 Hippopotamyrus pictus | reverse complement strand
CCCTCCCAATGTTGAAAAGGAGGGACTGTCACCACTTTTCTGTCACCATATTTCACTAAGTGGCTCAGCAGTTAGTTCAGGCTAAAAGCTTCATCTCTTGATTTCAGCTTGGGGGGAGGGGTGGCCTGAAGTTAGGGAGAACTAAATGCCTTGGCCACCAGAGCCCGATCTCGTGCTCCCTCTGACTTTCTGAACCCACAGACCCACAAGTGGATATGTTTCCCCCCCCCAAAAAAAAATTCATCACTCACTACTGGTGCTTATATCTGAAAACTGACGTAACCAGAGGGTGAAATTCCGCCGTCACATTTGGAGGACAAGCAGACAGAATGGGAAAATGCATAATCTCTTGTATTTATTTAAAGCTTTTCCATTTTCCTTTTTTATTTTCTTCCCTTATCTGCCAGTTGTTCGTGGGACAAGAAATATGACTCTGGAGGATGTCCTGTTTTAAGGACGTGTTCAAACAGTTCTGAGTAGTTACCAATTTCTTGTAAAATACTAGCCTGTTAAAAAAAAATAAACTTTAAATTCTGCAACTGTATTATAAAATATTGGAGTGATGGGTTGTCCTCTTCATCCCCCTTCCCCTTTTTGTGGCCATGGGTTTGACCAATTGTTTTGTTCATTTTTTTTTCTCAAATATTAATTTTCCAAAATGGAATAAACTTTTCTTTTGGAATTTGGTGTCCCTCCCCCCCCCCAGCTAAGGTCCAGTATTCCCTGCCCATGTGTCTTGTACAATAAAATTCCATGTTCTTCTACGCCGGCATTGACCTGGCACTTTTAAAAATGTACTTGAATATATGTATACTACATTAAGGTTTGCTGACTTCAAACATCCTGTTTAATCAGCCCTCAGTATAAGATGAAATGCAAGCTTCCCTGTCTCGCATTCCTCGAAAACACTTTTTGCTAAGTATGTTTTGCACTGGCATTCAGAAGCTCATCTTTCAGCACTTAACCTGTGGACCCACACTGTGCATCCCCCTGGTCGGGTGGCAGCTGTATCGCTTTTCCAGCTGATATTCCAGAAGAGTTGGAGATTTCAGGTCAAGTACAAATCCAGACCAAGATACTGTTTCAATCAACCAGTTGAGTATAAAGAGTCACAGTCGCAGAGTACTCAACTGGTTGGTTGAAACAAAATCTTGGTCTTGATTTGTACTCTCTGGACCTGAAATCTCCACCTCTGTAGTCCAGTAGGGTTTTCTCATAGCAAGCCATGGTTGCATAAGAACAGCAAGCCTACGTTGCTAATGGGGAGATTTGGAATGCTGCTGGCAGCGGTCTAAGTGGAATGACCTTCCTGCGGTTGTTTCATGTTGCCCCTAAAGCTCCCTGCGGCATTGTCGTGGTTGGCAGCCACACAACTAGGAAGCATTTCACTGCCATCTGGGAAGCTTACTATCATTGCTTGTACCACGACGGGGGAAATTGCGCTTTAAAACCTGTCATCTCTCGGGTCCATGTGCGTGCCTGCCGCGTGTTCCTGGTGGTGATGCCGCAACCAGCTGCTTGTCTGTGTGGAATATTGTTGTGGAAATTTCACGACGGAGGACTCGGGACAGCGTAAAGTCTTTTCAGCCTTCAGTTTATTGTGGTATCTTACAGCACAGGCCTGGGGAGATACCTCTGGAGTTTTCCGCCAAGCCTCTTCTTACAGTTCTTTTTATCCTTTGTTTAGTTACCTTGAGTTCTACTGTGTGTTTCCATATTTGTTTGTTCTGGTATTTCAGTGCTCCCTATTTCTTGACTAGGGCCTGACGCTATCATCCGACCTTGAACACATGATTTCTACTGGCCTAATGCATTCTTCTATTGCTAGGAGATTATACATGTACGTAACATTCACTACTTTTGTATTACATTTGGGTATTACATTTGGATTTTTCTCTCACACTATACATATACCGTGCTGGACATTCCAGATAATTCCGTTATGTCCACTTGTGTAGTAAGAGTAAGATGGGGCGCGGTTGGGGGTGGGTGTCTGCCCAGCGTCCGGGACCGAGCTGGTACACGTCCCTGCCAAAGGCACTGAGCGCTTTCCTCTCTCGGCATCCGCTCTGCTGGGTGGAGACGTGGTGAGAAGTTTGGCTGGATGGCCTGACTCGCCCAGGAATGAACGTAAGCACCACTGCGTGTGTCTCTGGGTGCGAGGTGCTGAGCTGACAAGGTCCTTATTGTACAGAGGTGCCCCCACTGCCCTCCCTTCCCCCCACCTTTTTTTCGGTTTCCTTTGAGGGCATGTCACTGGGCAGCCTTCTTTAAGCCATGCCTCAGGAGCAGCAGAGGACCCTCGCAGAAGTCGCACAGAAAGCATGGCTGCAGGCTGCATCTCCACACTCCTCTGGCTGACCGTCCTGAGCCTTTGCCTGGCCGCTGGCCGCTCAGGTATGGATCCGCAGTTTTCTCGCCTGACTTGACGATGTGTGTTAGCGTGTGTGCATGCATGCTCTCTGCATCCTTCCCGAAGAACTTACCTAAGGTTACCCTCTAACTAAATGAGAACAGAAGGAAAGGTTTTGTAAACATCTCCATGATGTTGAAATGTCCATCTTATATGGGAATATTAGTAAGGAATAAAGTTTTCTATCAAAATTGGCTTTGTGTACAGTAAATACTGAGATTTGTGTTTTTGTATTTGCTGGGCTCCCCCTGAGGTGTTCAGTTGGTCTGTACTGCCTTGTTTTCTGTTGCACTCTGGTGAGTTTGATGCCCAGTGCTTGAAGCTTCAGTCCCACCATTGGCTAATTCTTATTTTAGTTTAATGAATGACTGGACTTGAAAGGCTGAGCGGCTTGAAGCAAGCTGGAGTTCTTTTCCTTAGCTTCAAGTGACTTCATATCCATCACATCATTTTGCAAAGGCTTGGCTAGGGAGATGGGTGAGAGTCAAGGACTGGACAAAGCTAGGGTTTGTCCGGGGGTCTGTACCTTGAGAAATGACGGCACAGACTGGGGAGGACAACATACTGCGTATTTTCACAGCACTTTCTCTGAGAATCCCAGTTGAAGGAATGCTACAGACTTAACAGGGGCATCTGCAGAACCCTGTTGGTGACCTTAATGGCTGGTTTTGCAAGCCTCACTGGGACCATACTGGGAGGACATATTCAGTAAATGGGAAAGCTGCTTACCTAGTAACTTTATACTGGGTGGTGGAATAAAGTATGCATTTGTGATCCAGGGACCGAATCCTATAGACAGAATGAGTCATGGAAGCTGACTTTAGTCCTGCCTGTTCATTCTCCTGGGTAAATATTACACCCACTCTGCCTAGGAGAATCTATCAGCCATGAAGTAACAACGCTACTTAGTAAGCAGACAGAATTATCTCTGAAATATCTCGAACTTTCTCACAGGAAGGAGGTGTTCTTACAAGGGTGTGATTCTCGGAGTGATGTCATGATGTCAGTGGCTTGGATGTGTGACCCCTTCCAACCCCACATCTGGACTGTGATGCAACACAAATATTTACAGCAGTAAAGCCCTGTAGACCCTGGACCTGCTAGGATTTTATTTTGGGAATGGATTCTACTGTGTTTTTCATGATAAATCCAAAATGGGGGGTGGGGGGGATTGACCTTTACCTCAGTATCTCCTCCTACAAATTAGAACATATTGTCGAGGTTCTGTTCATTCTCCTCCCCAACAAATAATACAGAAGCTATTCAGTGATATGCTATCAGCAAAATATCCAAGGTATATCTCATGACTGATGCCAAGGGCCAAAGTGCTATGACATGAGATGAATAGGGTTTCAGTTCAGTGTAGTCGTATGTTTTCTGACCAGATTCCCTGCAGGATCCCAGTTCTCCTTCGTATAGGATGGAAACAGCTTATACTGATTACGAGCAGAAGCTTTGTGGACAGACTGAATCTGCTGGCTGGGCTGCTCTTACAGCTAAGACCTACTTGTGTATCGAAAGCCAAACAGTGTTGTTTGGACAGGTGAGACTAGGACACTGGGTGTCTGGTCTGGGGAAAGGATATTGCTGCTCTTGTGTGGGAACCTCTGTCTAATTGTTAGATATATGCCATATTCCTGGGTGACCTGAGATCATGTTTGTTGACCCTCTTACCAGAATGGATGCCTGAGAAACTTTATTCACTGTCTGCAGAGGTGGAGATTTCAGGTCCAAAGAGTACAAATCCAGACCAAGATTTCGTTTCAACCAACCAGTTGAGTACTCTGTGACTGTGACTCTTTATACTCAACTGGTTGGTTGAAACAAAATCTTGGTCTGGATTTGTCCTCTCTGGACCTGAAATCTCCACCTCTGTTCCACAGCATTGTTTGCTGTTCTTGCCGTAAAATGATAAAAACAAGGATATCTGGACTTCTGGCAGTGTAATGACAGTATGGTCACCAGCAGTATTCCTTCTGGGGAAGCACATTAAACATGCAAACTGATTGATGCATCTTGTTTCGTTCGGGAGTGCAGTGTCGCTCTCAGCCGCCCTGTTTCTCCCTGAATCCTCACTATATGAGAAGCTCAGCGGCCAGACATTTCACAGGCTCTGCCTACCGCCAAGGAACACTGCGTTCTCGACGTGTCGATTGTCCCTCGTCATCAGCGAGGCCATGTGAAGTTGGCGGGATGAACTTAAGCCTCCAGATCATGGGGAGCTTTAGCCTGAAGAGCTTCCGCTGTGCCGTAGGCATGGTTTTCGAGATGTTCCACATTGCAGCAGAAGTGCTAAAGCGAGTGGGAGGTAGAAGCCACTTTCAAACGCTGCCTGGAAATATAGACACAAACAGATTCTCTGTGCCAGCGAGATGGGGGGGGGCACTTTTCCCTTATTTGCGTGTCTCTCTTCTACGTTTCCCCTTTTCCCTCCTTTTTAAATATTTTTTTCACAAGGAGAACTTTTTCCACAGCTTTTTGGTAAATAAGTTTGTTTAACATCCTGCACCATCGTGGAGTATTCGCCCACTCCCGTTTTTTAGGAACCCTCTATGCCCAGGCCGCACAAGCAGCTTTTGTGCCCAGCCGAAAAGACCCCATTGATGGGAGGGCTGGCACCCTCCCAGGACGCTGTACCTGTAGTATGTTCCAGCGCCGACAGGGCGGAGCTGCTCTGTGGCCAGTAATCAGACAGCGAATCACTACACTCTAAAAATACTGCTACCTGACAGTGAGGTGGGCGGGCTAAATGCAGGAAGAAGTCTCCTTTTCATGAAGCCTGTGATCCAAAAATCGAAGGGCCCCCCTTATCGCCCTGGCAGACAGAGAGAGATGTTTGTCCCTCCTGATGTTAGTGAAGTAGGAGCTACACTGGGACTTTGAGAACAGGAACAGGAATTCCACGTGTAATCCCATCAAAGGTCATCAAGGACACTGCATTGATACAATAAGTGCTTCAAATGGCTAGTCTTCCAAACCCAGGGAGGGTATGTCTGTGTGTGTAGTGGGGGGGGGGGGTAGGCTGCCACATGGGTGTGAAACATTGGACAGTGTCAGGCTGCCCGGGCCTGTGGAATGTGAGCAGGAGATGCGAGAGGCCTGGGGCAGAGGTGACCTGAAATCAGCACAAATGCCCCATGCTCCCAAATGCCCCATTATCAACACAAAGAATTGCTTTGACCAGAAGCCCTTTGGCTGTGGATGTGGGTTTTGAAGAAGGCAGTGGCAGAACATCAAAGGCCCTGACTCAAAAGCTTGATGGAGCATATCTGACCATTGCTGGTATTAGTGGTGCAGACCTTCTAGCAAGCCTTAGACTGGCTTTCTGAAAAAATCTCATAATTGTATTTTTTTTATCATGGTTTTTACTCAAGATAAAAAAAAAAAAATCTGCATCATGTTTCTGCAGAGACCGGGGCCGATGCTGCCCCCACGGTACCACAAGATGACCCCGAGATATCATCCGGCGGTGGGGTGTATGACACCACCACCACCAAAGGTCCCTTACATAAACACCCGGAAACCACCTTCACATTCGACTATGAGGACACCACCCGTACCCAGGATGGGCATGGAGAAGCAGGTGGAACATGGAGAAATTTTACTCAGAAGATGGAGGTTTCGTGTGTTGATGTTGATGTCGTGGTGCTGTAAGCAAAATGGCTATAACAAGCCTTAGAATCAAAATTTTCTATTGTCATTGTATAACTGTACAAACATGGCTCACTCCTAATATCAGCATTACTAAACAACGGCAAACACATGGTAAAAGCTAGCTACAGGAACAGCACGTATAAATACAGAGTGAACTCCAGAAGCATGGTAGCATGGTGCTGTAGCCGTAATGTGTGTGTCCCTGTCTAGGCATCCTCAGCCCTGGTGCCATCACTGCCATCGTCATCGCTGTGATCCTAGGAGCCTCTGTGCTCGTCGCCCTCATCGTCATCACGCTGAAGAAGTTCACCGCTGCCTAGAGCTGCCACGGCCGCCCCCTCCTTCCGTAACCCCCACCAACTCCCCGGTGCTGCCAACCGGGGTCCATTAAGCCCCACCTCCGCTCTGCCATATGACTGGGGATGGGTGACATAAGAGTAGCAGGTGGTGAACTCTGGGGTGGAGATCCACAGCGTCGCCTAATGTCTTTGCAATGTCATGTACTTGCCATGTGTATATTGAGAAACAAGTTTTCCATCCCATTTGAGCAGAATTTTTGGATACCTTAAAATACATTATTACTATTTCTTTATGTTTGCAGCTTTGCTGTCCTCTTCCGGTTTAATTTTCATTTTTTTGAAGAGAAATACAGTATTAAGAGAGTGTTGCCTGCCTTTACATAGTATGGCCACATGGGGGTGTTTTAAGGCAACATAATTTACCCCAAGCACATTGTTCTAACTGTAGCAAAAAGCTAATGCCTGCCAAATTGACCAAATTAACCCCAAGAAAGAGACATTACACTATGCGAGGAGTGTATTCAAAGTAAACCCCCCCCCCCCCCTCCCCAGCAGGTTTAAGGTCATTGCGTGGATGATACTGTTGTACATAATGGGAGTCAGTTTGAGCCAAACACAATTACTGTGATTTTACTTCAGTTTTTAGGGGGAAGATTTTTGACATGAAACTATAGATTTTTATGCTTGGCTGATACTGTTGATCCAGTAGGTAAAATGTAAGCTGATTTCTGTAGTCAATCTAGTGCTGTATAGATCTGTAAATACGTAGTTTTATGTTAATACGATAGTTTTTTTAGTGTAGGTGTTTGAGTACACAGTGTGGTTCTGTGGGCAGCGAGTCATGTGTGCGTTTCTCACGGGACACAGAAATATGTGAAGTTACATGCGTCTCCTTTCCTGAAAGCAAGTCATTGATTCTGCAGCAAGAGCACCCATGACCAAAGTGGATACAATTTAAAATGAAGTGTAATGATTTCAGGAGTCACATGATAAGCAGCTGTATACCCCCCAGCCCCCACAATGACCTCTGCAACACATTTGGCTTTTAATGGTTTTCCATAAAATAGAAAAAAGCCAGACAAGGTATTGTCTTGTGTGTTTCTGAATTATTATTTTTTATTAACAATAAATTAAATCTTACAAAATGATATGACAATTTCCTCACTTATCTCCACACACAAGGCAAATTTACACATACATGCACACGTGTGCTGTGCACATACATACACACATACATGGGGAGGCCAACCTGCCCACACTGTCTTCTCTCAAACAACTTCAAAGTTCTGGCAGATTCCATCCAAATTCTTAGGGCACAAGATGTCAGACTGGTCCTGCAGGAAGTTCCTGGTTGCAGGCTACCCCCCCTCCTCCATATCTCCGAATTATTATATGACATGTTGCTTGTGCAGTGATTTTGCAATATTTTCTTTCTTCATTGAGTTATCTTAAACAGATCGAACAACAATAACAGCAAGTGAAACAACACTGTCAGCTGATTTCATAGCTCTATATTGTTGTATTTGCTTAATTCAAGCTTCGTTTGTAAAGATTACAGCATGTTGTGGTGCAGCGGTAAATCCAGGAAGATGGACATGCTGTTGGCTCTTCACCAAGAGGAAAAACACCTCTGCGATCCTCCCTTCTCATCCTCACGCGGAAAGGTTCACGGTGAGGTGCATTCTGGGTCCTGGTCCCGGAAGACTACGCCGCTCCAAGGATTAAAGAAAGCATGTAATGTATGCTAATGCTAATGCTAACGTTGAGGTGTGCAGACGGAATGATCAGCAGCAGGAAGGTGGTTCCTTTCAGGAAAGGTCACAACGTTTTCGACCCCTAGACGCCCTCAAAGGTAATGGCTTAACACAAAATAACACGGAAGTGGGAGGGACATGCCTTAGCAACTCTCTAGTCCTGTATTGATTGGTGGGGTCGTAGCCAATCGGGGCTGACAACTTTCTGCGGACCTCTGGCCCGGGAACCAGCCAGCGAACGGCCAACGGCGCCCCCCTTGGCCTGCTGTATCCTCTGGCACTCACGCAGGTTCTGCGCCCGCAGCTCCTGGTTCTTGATCTCCTCCACCACCCGGATGGGGAACCAACCCTTCTCGCCATCGTGAAGCCTCTCGCCCAATATCCAGCCTGGAGTGATCACGGTCATTAATTTGGGTTTTAAATTCTACAGGCTTACATACATGTACGAAGGCGTACGCAATGCATACAGAAAAAAATGCCTCTGTGGTGTAGAATCAAACTACGATGAGGCTGCATTCAGTCCGGGAAGGTGAATTCCACTCACCGTCGTCAGTCCTCTCCAGGATGTTGAGAACGTCAGCCATCTCGATGGAAAGTTCATCGGGTTCTTGTGATGAATAGGACTGTATGCACTGCACTTGGGGTGAGTCTGAGAAACAGTCCAAGGTTATCATCATTATCACGGTACACATCTCCCCGCCGGGCAGAAAGAGAGCCTGCTGCTCACATTTACATTTTTAGCATTCTGTTTACTTAACAGACGCTTTAATCCAAAGTGACATAGAATTGAGGAGGCAGTCAATGTGTCCCTGGAGCAATTTGGGGTTAAGGGGCCAGCTTAAGGGCCCAACGGTGAAATCGCAGTCAACCCCGTGATATAAGATGCCGACCATCCACTGACAGGCCCGGCATCCTAACCAGCTGAGCTACATACCGCACCCCTAATCCCACGACTCGGGTGGGACTCGAACCCAAACTTAACTTGCTACCTACTTAGCCACAAGAAGGGTATCATCCTACAGCGCAGCCAGCCGGACCTAGAGCTTAAAGAGGCTGCTTTTAATGATGCCAGCACAGCTCTGGGTGTTGAAAACAGTAAAGGGAGTGATACAGCAGTGAGATCACAGTCCCACAGTCAACAGCTGCAACAGAAGGTGGGACGGAGGACAGGGGGTCTGTATCAAGGGGGGCGGGGTGGTGTATGTAAATCGCATTGCCATCCTCTGATTGGCAGCCCAGCAGCAGATGCACGGCAGAGCCACAAGCACAAAAAAGCCTGATTTCCCCTGTGTCCCCATCCACTAATTTTCCCAGCAGGCAGCGCGGGCCACTGTAATCCCCCGAGGAATGTGACGCTGCTCTGGAATCAGCGCTAATTGCTGTGCAGAGAAACGGGACACTACAGCGCTCTCCACGCTAATCCGACACGCCGGCGGGTGTCTCAACTGGGGGGACGGGGTGCGCGCTCTCCACCCTCATCTGACTCGCCGGAGGCGGGGGGCATACCTTGGAGACGGGTTATGCGCCGTGCTCACAAATCCAATATGTTTATGCATCTGCCCCCCCCTTGTACTTTCTGGATCTGAAATTTCCACCTCTGGTGGCCACCTGTGTTGCCTAATGGGTTATAGTGTTGGCATCGAATAGGACGCTACATCCTCCTCTGCTGGATCATTCACCGTGTCTCCTAACATACTCAACGTTGTAGTGAGACTCACCTGGTTGGTGGGCGCTGGTGGAGAGGAAACGCGTGCGCCGGTTGGGAGTGAGGGAGCAGATCCAGCGCAGCTTTTCACTCCTGCAGGGGGCAGCAGTGCATCGCAGCACCAAAGCAGAGTATCAGACGACAGAGAAAAGCCTGACAAACCTGCAGCACAGTGTAGATTTGGGGGTTAGACACTCACACGCTGGAGGTCTTCAGCAAGTATGTGACCTGCCGCTCTTCCTGGTTCTCCAGAAGGTTGAGAGTGAAGACGTTGGCTAGCATCTGGCCCTGGTCCTCCATGTCCTCCGTCCTCAGCATGGCCCGAGTACAGGAGTCCAGAACCTGATACTTTTCCCCACTAACCCAAAAAAGTCCAAATGGATCAGATTCATTTAGTTTCATTTCTGTTTTCAATTTTTTTTTAATTCAAAAATGATTTTATGCTGCAATAATTATTAGAATAAACAGGATCAATGTCCTTACAATTGGCCTTAGTTATAGTATCACCGCTACTTCAAAGTTCACCGTAACCTGTAAGTATCCTGCCACACCTGATGGTGGCGATAGACTCACTTTGAGCTTTTCTTGGTAATGAGCAGCAGATTGTTGAAGAGGAAGAGGTAGAGGGGCTGGTACAGCTTGCGGCTGCGCATAGTCCTGGTGTTCTTGGGTCCGTTCATCTGCTGGAGCTCGCCCTTCTTCAGCAGCCAGCGGGAGTGCGAGATCACTGGCACCGACTGGGGGGACACGGGCACGGGGGAGGGGGGGGTCAGCTTCATGGGAATGGGCTCAAATGACTGAAGCAGTCATTTGATGCCTTTTTTTTTAGTACTTATGTAAGATGATACCCAGGGGGGATTTTTTTCACATCGCAGCAAAGTACATGAAGTGCACAGATACCAACACAATAGCAAAGTGCAAAGTGCAGAGAGCACACACTGGGCAAACAATATTGTTCAGGTAATAAATCAATAGTCCTACGCTGAGAAAACTCCGGAAGTATTCGGTATGCGTCATGCTACCTGCCGCTACGGCACATCCAGGACCAGTTACCATGATGCATTTTCACAGGAACCTGCTTGGCTGTCAGTCCCTGAGAAGCAGATGTGTCATACATGGACCATTCCAGGCCTCCTGGCCAGCTCAGCCAGCTTCACCAGCAACGCTACCTTGCATTTGAACTCCAGCATCTTCTCGATGCTGATGAGCTCCTCCGTCCTGCTCATCTTCCTCACGCCCTCATTGCACTCCTTCACTATCTGTAAGAGGCACAGGCACGTGATGCAGACACCAGCACACCACCCCTGGCATTTGGGCATCTAAGGCAGGGGTGTCAGACTGCAGAGTCCTGGGGGGCCGGAGTCCCGTGTAGCTTAGTTCTTTCCCCGCTCCACCACAAATTATTCAGCTCAAGAGCTGTGTGGAAATTAGCACAAGTAGTTGAATCTGGTATGTTAAATGAGGGGAAACCCCAAAATGTGCAGGGCTCCACCTGTTTATCCCCCCCCCACCCCCCAGCATCTCCAGAGCTGGTAAAACGCACCCTCTCCAACTCTTCATGGGCCTTGACAGCATTGGCCTCTCTCTCTGAATTCTCCTCAGCCTTTTTCAGGATGTTCTGTGTCAAGAAACAAGGCAATCAGGAAATGTGATTTGATGAGTGGGATCCACTCTACCCGTTATCTTGCTCTTGGCCAATCAGCTGCGGTTTTCATTCAGGACGTGTTTGGAGGCACAACCGTAGGCTACCTCTACAGCTCATGCATGGGGTGTCCCAACTAACCTGAACCAGCAGCTTGAGTCGCGTGATCCTCTGAAAGGGGAGGATGAGGAAGGAAGTGAAGGACAGGCCCCGGACTTTGGGCTGGTTCTCCAGCTTGGCCATTGTCTCCCGGAAAGGTGTGTTTCCCTGTCTGGGACAAAGCACACAGCTGCTTGACCGAGAGCACCATAGATCTCGCCTCCTCCCATCACAGGTCTGAAGAGGAAATCAGCTTTCTGTTCCAATGCAAATGCAATTCACGAATCTGACCAATAGAGGGCACTTTCCTGAGTCTGTATACTGATATCTAGTATCTGATCCTTTTATCTGACAAGTTAAAGTGTTACCAGTTTATACAATCAGGTGAGTTAGCACCACATGTTCTATTTCCTTGCTGTGCAGTGATAGATTAAAGCAACTAGGGCAGGTATCACGTTTTAAGCCGTCCAAAAGTTATGGCGAAAGTAAAATTAGCTGCCTGTAAACCTGCGTACAGCTGCAGTCACACACTTGAGCGGCGATCATGAAAAGGAAAGCTTCCGGCTTATTGAGTGTCCTCGTCACTCAAACGTCAAACTGTGAGCCTTGTGCGCGCTTGTATTGCTACACCCACTCCAAGGTGTAAAGCTACGCTCCGCGGCGGACGTGCGCTCACGTCACTCCTCCGCTGCCGCAGATAAGAAAGCGCCGAGCGACTGCTCCCCGTCCGCTCTCATTTCCCTAACTCCATCGCCATGGAGACCGTGTTTTTAATAGATTTTCGATTAATCATTCCAAGCGTGTGGGAACGGCAGCATGCGCTATGCTAGGCATGAGGCAGTGAGAATGGGGTCCGCGTTAAGAGCCACACCCATATGGGGATGGAGCATGACAAAAAGCATGACACAAAGCCGTGAGTCAGCTGGCACTCAGCCAGCGCCAAACCATTACAAACTGTTGTGTATTAGAAGTATTGTGTTAGCATTATGTGTTAGCAGTGTTTTGTCAGTGACTGCTGCTAGGATTGGCTTTCTTTAAACGTCAAAAAAGAAATGCCTGCTTTGATTCCTAATCCAGGTTCTACAAAGGCTAACCCTACCGTAACGGCAGACTCGCTAATGTACGAAATAATTTTTCTCTCTTTTTTTTCTTTCCTACTTGCTGTTTTGCAGCACCACTTCGCTAACCCTCGCTGCACCCACAATATTCGTCGGTAGTGTTTCTCCTGGTAGCCCTGGTTGATCACGTAGTTGATGAAGACGTGGAAGTGCTGCACGGCGTGCTCGTAAACAATGTCGCACACGTCCGAGATCTGGATGGACTGCTCCACTCGGTTTTCCAGGTCCATCAGAAACCTGCACGGCAAAGTCCACATCAGCGGGGGACAGGTGACCTCAAACGGGCAAGTAAGCAAACACAACATGAAAGCTCATCGCTCTGTCTCAAACACAAATCCAAATTCATCATCCAGTAAGTAGTTCAGGCATCAGAGAAGAAATGAGGTGGAAATGGGAGATAAGTACCACACAACTTATTAACAACACAAATACTTTGAATCCTGTGTTGGTGGTTACCTCTCGCTGGCCTTCATGACCTCCTCGATGTTGGAGAAGAGGAAATGCATGTCCGTTTGGCCGAGAGTGTTGACCAGCACCGGGTTCTTAAGGAAGTGGGTCTCCAGTAGCTCAAGGCTCTTATAATATGATGCCTCTGAGGTCACCAGCTCAAACATGGCCTTCAAGAGAAAGTGACACGGGACAGGCCACATCACATATGAGGAAGAGGGGTGTTTCTGGCAGTTTTCAGATGTGGAATCCTTTCCCAATGCAAGCCCTATGCTCCTCATACCCCAGTGCCTTCTCCATCTCTGAAGCTACCACAATCTCACCTGTAGGACAAGGTGGGCCATCTGTTGATAACACTATGGTATCCCTAGCAGGGTGGGTTTATTTCAGCCCCCTCCTCACCCCCTAGTGTAGTGACTCCTTGTGGCCAGAGGGAGCTCTCCAAATTTTGGGGGCCCCATGCACATGTGTGGTTTGAGTGGTGGTAAACACTGCTGCTGATCCTTAGCTCACCCCCCCCACCCAAGCTACATGCCACACCCCCATCAGCCAGGCTCTTCCCGTCTCACCTCCTGCATGATGATCTCCTTCTGTGGCAGGGTTGACAGGAGGCCACTCTGCCGGACCACGTCCAGGTTCTGCCACAGGCTGAGGGACTGCGAATCATTCCTCAGCTGAAGCTGCAAGGTGGGCGGGGCCACACCCACAGATCCAGCTCCGCCCCCTGTCTCGCCTCCCAGCTGTAGGGTATCCAGCTGCCTCCGCTGCTCGATCTCCTGCTGCTCTGATGTGTCCCTGTACTCCTGGTACAGGAAGGCTGTGGGGCAGAGAGCGGAGGTCTCTACTGGGGGACGCAATCAGTTCATGCTCAGCGCTGACGGAGACGCAGCTTCAGCACCGCAGCAGGCGGGGGGGCAGGGTAACGCAGCACATCAAACAAGAAGTTATGAAATTGCGAATTTCGCCATCTGGCCGACTTCCACGCGATTCTGAGAAGCACTGACATTTGGGGCTGTCACGCTATTGTACATTTTATTTTTTTTTTTGTAAAATAAGTGATTGCGATGATTTCATAACCGAATAAACTTTTTCCCTGGCGTGGGGTGCTGGTGTAAGTGCTCCCTGGACGCACAGCACTGCTGTGTGGGAATGTCTTCTTTAAATGCGAAATGCATGCAATAGAGACACTGAGAACCTGTTACATAATGACCTTAAATGCTATTTGCGCACGTACGGAGGTGGGCATGAAGCGCTGGCGGTTACGTAACGCTAGCCCATCCGTCTCCCAAACACGTCTGATCTACACAACTCCCTCCCCACCCCCCAGGCCTAAAGTTCTAAACGGGAGGCAGAAAAGAGTTTCTGAACAACAGGGGGCAGTCGAATCGAAATAGCTTTTTGTGAGGATGATTAATCATAATTGTGCAGTCTCTTGTGCAGATCTATCATCTCAGGAGCTCCACGGCGAGCTGCAGACACAACGTCAAATATGGCCTGGACTGGCTGGTTGCATGGGGACGAGTGGACTCACGGATGTTCTTGATGATTTTGATGCTGTGGCAGATGGGAGACCTGGGGCCATCCCACTTGTCCGGGGGCTCGTCGCTTTTCACCAGTCTGTGATGACGGGGGGGGGGGGAGAGAAACTCGCGTTATGGTGGACTGATGCTCGGCTGGGCTCCAGCATCACTGAGAAATGCTGTGGACATTCACCCTCATGTTTTCCCCTTCAAATACCTCACTGGAGATGCTTCCACAATGCAAACGCACCCCCCCCCCCACCTTGAGCACGTCCACCCCCAAGTGCGCGGTGATGACTTCAAGTTCCTACTAATTACGAGCATCCACTTCTTCTACAGAGCCCTGCGTGTGTGAAGCCCTGGACCCCAGGAGCCCCACCTCAGTTAGACAGACCCTCTGTCGGCACATAGCTATGCCCGCCCCACCTGTCGTGACAAATCCCTCCCATTCATCAAGCCCTCTTTGTGATTTTTTTCCCCAGGAAAATGCGAACGTGCCCTTGATCAAAACAGCATCGAAGAACAAGATTTATAATCCGTTTCAGCCCACGGACGGAAAATTGCAACACCGGCTCCCACATCTAACCGCATATCAGAAAGCAGGATCTTTTCTGAAATTTCCCTTATGCAGGAGATGGAGGAAAGAACTTGGCATTTCTGTGCATGTGTCAGATCGATCAAAAGTGTGAACCGGGAATGTCACACTCACACATGCTGAAGGTGACCTGCATGCACTACCCGCTGCCACGGCGACCCTCCCGCTCTTACCTCAGTTTTACCACGTCCGGGTCCGCCGCCCCCCCAGGCTCCAGGCCACCCGGACAGGTGCCATCACCCAGCTCCCGCACCAAGCAGTCAGCCATCGGCGCCACGAGGCTCTCCATGATGCCGTCACGCCGCGGACTCCCGGAGACGTGCGATCCCGCAGCACAGTCGCCGCGCTGTCCGTTGCGGGGGGGCAGGTCCGGCCCTCGCAGCCCCCTTCTCGGCACCGCCTCTGCGGGGGATGCCGGCGCTGGCGCTCCACTCTCCAACACACGTGGGCTTCTGGGCTCCTGGTTGCTCGGCAACACAGTCGGATATTCGGAGGCTGAGGTAGGACTAAATGATAGAGAGAAAAACAGCAGGATGAGGGGGAATCGCGGGGTGACAACAGCGGCCCCTGGAGGCAGGGATATGGGCTGAACAAGCTATTTAAAACTCAAGACCTACTTCACTAATGGTCTATAAATACTTTAAATAGAAACCGTTTTGTCCTAAATTCAGCTGCTGTTTCAGCCCAGATTCTGCCCCTTAATTGGTCATGATAGATAATGATTGGAAATTCACCTTAGTAAGGAGTGAGAGCTGTGGGTCAGTGCTGTCTGAGGCTCACAAAATCTCCAGGATCTCACCATAAGCGTGCGGGCATGTGTGGGTGTGTGCGTGTGTGTGCGTGTGTGTGCGTGTGTGTGTGTGTGTGTGTGTGTGCGTGTGTGTGTGCGTGTGTGTGTGTGTGTGTGTGCTGTGCCGATTGGGAAGCCCCCATTTGACCTCACCGATGTGCCCAGAGAGCCGTCCTGTGGCCGTCAAGCATTCCGGTGGTCAATTGGTTACTGGTCCGACCTCTGTAGGCCACGTCAGAAGTCGGTTTCGTCGAGCCAGCTGGATCTGTCAGAAACACGACAAAGGGAGGGGCGCTGATACGGAGACCCAGGACCCCCCCTCCACATGCACCCGCCAACCCCAGAGGCAAGCTGCAGCTTTATGATGGTTTGGAAACCTTGGGAAAAGTAATTTGTTGCCACAGGCCTCCAGTACAGCCTGAAACGCTAACTCTCCCCACGCAGTTACCCATGGAAGATGTGAAGTCAGACCAACCGGCACAGCCAGTCTCTCCCAGGCGCCTGGCACATACCGCAGCACCCCCTAGGGGGGCATCACCGGTGGCACGCTGAGTGTGGAGAAGACAGGGCAGTATTCCGATCCTCTGCAGCAGGCTCATTCGCACACATCAAAATGCGCCCCCCCCCCCCCATCCTGAACAATGGGGAAATACCCGCCTGAACCAAGCCCCCGGCACCATCCTTCGATGCAGTACCACTGGCAACACGCCGCACCAGGCGCATGACAGCACTATCATGCAAAGCTCTTAATTTGCACTGATCCAACAAATAACACGGCAGCGTTTTCAGATACGCGACATTTCTGCATCCTACACCTGGGTCATATAGTCACATTAACAAACAATAAAATGAAAGTGTCGTCAAAAGTCAGCGCAAAGTCCAATCTTGTTTTACAATGTGTTCAGACACATAAAACACTGCCTCACTGACAATCCAATGTGTTAAACTATAACAGTAACTCAGCTAGCTATACTATACCAGCAATGTAGCCCGCTAAACTGCAACAGCAAAGCAGCTACCTAAACTATAACGACAATGTGGCTAGCTGGACTATACCAGCCATAATAGCAGGGAAATTAAAGGCGAGAGGAGGTTGTGTTCCCCTGACTGGATTATCTCTAAATAGTTAATTAGTGAACAGTTAATTACTGTAGCCAATGTAAAAAATCTCATCAGAGATGTGATGTCAAACTATCACATTTTCTTTCTCTCTAAGTATTAGTAGTGAGACAAAATCAGGCCACACACCTTCATTCTATAATCAGAAACATATGCCTGGATTTTTCATGTACCTTATTAATGCAGTTGATTTATATTGTAATAATATATATTTATACATCCTATTACAAAGAATTATAAGGTACCTCTAGGAGAAGCAAGATAAACGAATCAGTGCGGCTCTGTCCACCCATGTCTGAGCTCTTATATGGGAGCAGCGGCACTTGGGGAAGATCTCAAGTTCCCTTCTGGCAAGAATTCAGCACAGAAATGTCCAGCCCGGAAGGGTGGTGTAACATTAGAAGGTGAAATAAATTTCCAGAGGTTGACAGAACACCTTGATAAGATAAAGTTTATCAAGGGGGGAATGTTTCGTGAAATTGAACCACTTCCTTACACATCGTTTTCATGTTTCCCTGCGATCTGTAAACACGCAGCTGCCAAGTAGAACCGCCAGACAGGCCCCTTGATGGCACGGGCTCTCATGCTAGCAACAAACCGTGTTCCTGTTTGACTGGGACCGCCCGCCATTGTCAGTCAGAACTGGTCCAGCCACGCAGAAAGTAAACCCTCACGTGGGTCACATGCTTCAGTTCCTGCTTGGACACGCTGAGCAGAGGGTGACCAGCTGGCCATTGTGCTGTCAGCTGGGAGGGCGGCCTGGCCGCTCCACATTGTCATATCAATGAACACGTGGCGTCTTTCATGTCCCTCGGCACAATGACGGCGATTCATTCAGAAACAGGAGCCGCTTCTCCAAACATGCAGACATCCGCACACGCACACACCACTCAGGCCCCAGCATGGACCTGGTCTTCCGGCCTCGTGAAGAAGCACAGGTGGAAGGTTCAGGGTCAAAAAGTAAAAATCCAGACCAAGACTTTGTTTCAACCAGCCAGTTGAGTACTCTGTGACTGTGATATTTATACTCAACTGGTTGGTTGAAACAAAATCTTGGTTTGGATTTGTACTTTCTGACCCCAAACTTGACACTTCTGGGGAAAAAGCACCCACACAGAACAGCTTCATTTCACCTGTGCATCAGTTCTTGCTTTTCACTTTAAAAATTGCTTTCAAAGTTCTGTATTCGCTGCAATTAAAAAAACAAGAAAAAACAAAGCTGCAAAATCCTTAAGGAGCACATGAAAAACAGCCCTAACAGCAGAGAAGAGCAGGAACCATTGGTCTGAAAGAAACGGAAGCCGCGTCTCCCCGTGTCTGGGACAAGCGGTGGTGTGGTGGAATGTGTATGAAAATGTGTCACAGGAAGTACAGCGACCAGAGCGTCCAGTTTCTCGGGTTCCCGAGCCATTGGCCGCCATTCCAGTTCTGCTACCTGTGTGACACAGAGACAAACCCAACGCGGCTGTGGATCGAGGCTTTCCCTTTTGCAGCTGATTAAGAGAAAGGGTGTTCCCCTACCAGCACAGCACAGTTCACACTGTGTCTGCATTAACGTACCTCCACGGTGTCTATTTACATATATACAGTATAGAGTATAAATATATATAAACACCGGTATAACCTGTATACTATTCAGACCCTCTCTCCATATTCCATGCCTGCCCTTTTTCTCAGGATTATTTAATATCCTGTTATATTCACAAGCAGCACTAAGCACAGCTATTCACCAGAGGATCCAAGCTGTAGCACACTGCTGCAGCTCTCATGAACTACGTGAACCTCAGATCCCTACAGGAACCGGACAAAACACTGAAGCTTCCCACCTGCAGTTCACTGAGACAATAGACAGACAGACAGACTGGCTGGTGGGGGCATGGGAGGCGTTCTCACTTTCAGTCGACTGCTCAGAAGAGCCGGTCTCCTGGGAAATTTTCTTCTTCCTCATGGAACGGTAGAACCTAGAGTTTCTGCGAATGGGTCCTCTACCGGATCCCTCGTCGGCAGAACCGGGGTCCTCGTCCCCATCGTCCTCTTCCTGGCACAGCTGCGTGGCACCCGAGACCCGCTTGTCAGGGGGATCCTGCGTCTTCTGCCACCATCGGCCTCTGAAGAGGGCCGCCATCACCATGGTAACGCACTCTAGAACCCGCTCAGCCGGAAGTGGCTCCCATTACTCCAGAGGCCAAGTGTAGCAGCACAGAATCCCTGAAGGAGTCAAAGTCACAGCCCCTCAGATGAGCTGTCCATGTCCTCCTCCCCAGCCCCGCTGAGGCTCAGCTCACCAGCCCCTCCCCTCTACCTCCTGCTTGATATGACCCCCCCACACACACCTGCGCAGATCCCAGAGCTGGAACAGCAGTGTAAGACTCACGAAGACGGTGTGTCCTGAGTGCGGCGCGGACAGGGCGCCTGTGTCCACGTCGTGTAGTCCCGCCCAGCTCTGCTCCATGCGTCAGGGCATTCCAGAGGGCAGACCAGCCTGGCTCCCCCCCACCCCCCCACCAT
>JAODLC010000040.1:19468474-19494892 GCA_026781145.1 Hippopotamyrus pictus | reverse complement strand
TGGCTCCCCCCCTCCCCCCCACCATGAGCCCTTCCCTTAACCAAGCAGAAACAAGAAAAGCCACTCACCTCGCCAGCAAATTCTTCACCTTCCTTCAGGTCCTTGTTAATACCCTTCTGCCCTGCCCCCCCAGCTCAGAGGTTTTCAGCTCAGCCTGAGTGTATGTGTGTGTGTGTGTGTGTGTGTGTGGGGGGGGGGGGGTTTCCTGTAGTGTGTGTGTCACATGCAGAAGGGGGATCGTGCCTCTTATCGGCCAATGGCCAAAGTCCGCCCTCTGTGGCCCACTGTGCCTAATTACAGCCACAGTTCAGGACCCGCCATTCTTATCGAGCAAAGTTCACGATCGGCCTCTGTCTGATGCTACCATCCACACACCCAAAGAGATAGCCTTCGCACCCTGGAAGGTGCAGCCTCAGGAAGCGGTGGATGAGTATAAGCGCTCTGGGCGTCAGTGTAGTGGTGGTTCTATGGGTGGGGGGGGGGCACTGCTGCCATCCCAATAAGCATGCCTCTCCCACCGCCCTAAACGCATAGGTTACTTGGGTCTGAAATAATTGTATGTCAGATAAACTTTTTCCTCCACTGGGAACAGGCAAAACAAAACTCTCAACTCTTAAGGAAAGCAGCAAGCAGCTAGAAGCTAAATGCCCTCCACCTCTCCCAGCTGAAATGGTCTAGACCCGGCCCTGTGTCAGTCATCCGTTGAACTGATCATAGATCATGACTCGCAGCAAAGGGTCAAACTTTGTTTTGTCCGGCACATCAGGTGACACAATATCCTGGTGATCTGAATGACAAATAGAGTCCTTTGTGATTTAAAGGAATAACTCAGCCACATTTGAAAGTTTAAATTGTCTTTGTGTTTTATAAATACACACTTATGCATCACAGTGGTATTTTCTAATTGCACGGTCGTCAGCAGTACATTCCTGCAATGAATACCTGAAACGCTTTTTTTGGACACATTGTTATTTTGTTGGGGCATTGCCATTCAGAACCAAAACCAGCTTAAGAAGCACGTAAGGGGAAATGCTCATGTGTTCCACTTTTGGACAGATTTGGAAGTTTTGGTCACACAAGGAAGGATGCACGATGTCTGTGAGTGATAACAGGAAACTGGGGTGGGTCCGGAGATAGAATGTGACTCACTTGATTCAACTTCTCTGATACCTGTGGTACTAATTCCCTGCTCTGGGAAGTCACTGGGTATTCAAAGAACTATCCAAACTGGCTAAAGACACATAGTGAGACAATAATTGCACATGCAACATAAATTCCATCCAATGTCACTGATATTTATTATATTCCTGTCACTCTCAAGGAAAATTTCAGTACAGAGGATAAAAATTTTGCAACTGCAGTGTTATTTATAAAGTTTACCTCCTATTACTGGTTCCAGGTCACACTTTACTTGAAGGGGCATAAATAATGTAGTGTATGCTTACTTGCATTAATTAACCAGTAACTAAGTGTTAGTTACATATTGATCCCATACTTGTTCATCATTAATAAATCATGACAGTTCATGTATTCCATTCAGGCACTATATTAGTTAACAGTTAACTAATTACGTAATAATGGTAAGCACGAGGCAAAAATTAACTTATTTACTACTCAAGAACAAATCATGAACTAATACAGGTTTCCCCATGAAATACATGAACTGTCATAATTGATTAAGGATGAACAAGTATGGGATCAGTACATAAACACTTAGTTATTGGTTAATTATTGCTTTAAGTAAGCATGCACTACTACATTTTCCATGCCCTCTTAAGTAACGTTACCAAGAGCATGATTATATAATGGTGAGTCCAAAAAGAACCTTATTTCTGAAGTATGTTTTATAAATGTACATACAGGAAATGCAAAAGGCAGTACAGTACACACAGTCGGTGACTGCATTACGAAAGAGATATCCAGTCAAGTCAGACTTTATTGTCATTTCAACATATGAGCTTGTCCAGCACTAACATCAGCTTTACACAGAACACAAGACAATCATGGATTAAATAAGCTGTACATAGTGCAACTTTCAACTTGGGCTGTGCGCTAGGTTTATACTCAAATACTTTTTTAAATTATTATTGTCATTTCAACAACATACAGTGATACAGTACGTAGTGAAACGAGAAAATGTTCCTCCAGGACCATGGTGCTACATATAACACTACATCTACGCAGGACTACATAAAGTGCAAGTGTGTAAAAAGTGCAAAAAGTGCAAAGGAAGTGTATCATGAGTCTGGCGGGTAAATAGAAGACAGGATAATGTGTGAGACAGGCTAATTCTAAAGTGTAAATTGCAACAGTGCAATGGGTTGTGCAAAACGTTCTTGAGGTAGTGGGGTGTATAAAAGTGTGTGTGTGTGTGTGTGTGTGTGTGTGTGTGTGTGTGTGTGTGTGTGTGTATGTCTCAGTCCAGTCTCTGATTGTTCAGGAGTCTGACAGCTTGGGGGAAGAAGCTGTTGCACAGTCTGGCAGTGAGGGCCCAAATGCTCTGGTATGTCTTGCCAGAAGGCAGGAGGGTGAAGAGTGTGTGTGAGGGGTGTGTGGGGTCCTACACAATGCTGGTGGCTTTGCGGATGCAGCAGATGCCATGGGCGTCTGTGATAGAGGGAAGAGAGGCTCCAATGATCTTCTCAGCTGTTCTCACTATCCGCTGTAGGGTACATTATCTCAGTTTAGAAATGTATGTGTGAACGGCATTTAGTGCAGGAACAGTGGGTGCATACAGTGAAGTACAGTGTAAGGCAGGTCCTCCGTTGTTATGTGCATCTGATGCAGAAAGCATCCAGTGCATGCGGCTGGTAAACAGTTATGAATTTAAGTTGTTCGGTGGAATTCTAAACAGGGTGCCGAAGCACAAGTGAACTATGGAGTGTGATGAAAGAAGCTGCTACAGGATGGAATGCCCCAGAGATGGCAGCTAGATGACGAGGTCACGGGGGACAAGTGACAAGTGGTCATTGAGGATGCCTGAGGCCGTCTGGATGCAGTGCTTATCAAAGATGTCTTGGATAGATAAATCTTACAAACTACTTAAAATAATGGTCAATTTAATAATGGTGAGTCCAAAAAGAACCTTATTTATTACATTATTTATAAATGTACATAGTTTTAAAGGAAATGCAATAGGCAGTACAGTACACACAGTCGGTGACTGCATTCTTAAAATGAGGGCCATATTTTATCACTTCCACCAGATGGCGCACTTTCCATTCCACACCACATAACGTACTCTATTGAGTCAAAATAATGCAAGTCAATTGATTCTCATTGATTGCAGAGTTGTGCAAAATTCCGAAATTATGAATTGTGCCGCATTCCACTCATGAACTGGAATTTGAATTGGAATGACAGGAAGAAGAATTTATTTCAATTCAAAGAAATTCAGTGTGATCACACAACATAAGAATGGCATTTAATCTAGCAAATAACATAATAAACTTACTTTCTAGATGGTATATGTATATACTGAACTTACTGAAAAAAGGAGTGAGAATCCCCTTGCAGCTTTGGTGACAAAAGATGTTTATTAACAAAATAGAACACAATGGGGAAGACACTAAAGAAAAGGACCAGAAAGGATCAAAACAAAATAGGAAAAATAAGAATGCAACAAGAAGCGAATACACTGGGGAACTGAGCAATACAGGGAACAGGACTGAGCACCAGAAAAGAGCAATAAACACACGAACTGACCACAACCGCATACAACTACAATGAACCATGAAAGAGCAGAACAAGAACAGACACTTAGATACACACAGAAACTAAGAGCAAACAGGGGATAGGAATAAATCGTAATCAAATGAACCAATCTCAAAAGGGGCAGTGGAACAATTAAGTGCAGAACTAGGGAATACTACAAACACTAAAACTAGCAAACACTAACCAACACTCTGGGAATACAGTAGGATGACAGAACCAATTAATACAAAGAACAGAAGTGAACAGGAAAACAGCAGGGCAAGCCTAAAACCAGGAAAACAGAATAGAAAACAAGAAACATGGGGGAACAAGACTAATATTAATAAAAAGGTGAGGCTTGTTTTTAGTTAGTTTTGAATCCATGATAAGCAAGTTCTCACTCTAAACTACATATGCAGCCCACTGAGCTACAGTATGTGGCAGTTTATGGAGCAGAGAGAGTACATAGGAGCTGAAGGGTGAATGACAGGGAGGAAGACAGGATGACCAGCAACACCTGCTGGCCAAACGGGAAGGAGACACAAAGGGCAAGGTTGGATGGGAGCCATGGGCACATATTTATTGTTTTTGTGTATTTAACTGTTTATGTGTGTGAGCATTTGTGAGGAGTCTGCATACCGCAGCTTTCCTTGTGAGTGTCATTGGGTTGCCAGATGAATAGGGCCTTGATAGGGTTGCTTGTTTCACTGTTACCCCACATGCCTGTAGTGTTTGAGTCAACTGTCAGATGTATTATATTTTTGTTACTGTTTACTGTTTAACATTTTTTAACATTAAAAGCAAATGAAAGAATATATGGCAAAAAGAATTACTTTGTTTCATGTAGTTGCTCTTATATTCTGCACGTAGAACAATACTTCTCATCTTTCAGTTAAACCTTAACACTATAGCAAAAAGCAAAGCATCATGGGAAATGCAATTGTGCTTTACTCCAAAATGTATGACTCACTGTTCAGTACTGTTATATTTATTCAGCAAAAGATGAAAAAAATCCGTCTACACTGAAGATTCTCTCAGCAGGTGTAGTGAAACCGGCTCTAGGGAGGAATTTGCAGGCAAGTTCTGCTAACTCAGAAAATCTGGTTTGGTTTCCTTTCCAGTAAGCCAAAGAGTTGGCATCCTCTGCTAAATATGGCTGACTCAGGTACAGTCATGTGAAAAAGAAAGTACACCAGCACATCAGCAAGGGTGACCATCTCTTTAAAAGCAGACGTTTTGGAAGTTTGCCGGTCTGGAGCATTCAGGTGTTACCACAATGCCAAGGAGGAAAGACATCAGCAATGATCTTAGAGAAGCAATTGTTGCTGCCCATCAGTCTGGGAAGGGTTATAAGGCCATGTACAAACAACTGGAAGTCCATCATTCTCCAGTAAGAAAGATCATTCACAGGTGGAAAACATTCAAGACAGTTGCCAATATTTCCACGAGCGGGAGACTCTACAGACCTAAGTTAGCATGTTAAAGTTCATGACAGTACAATTAGAAGAGACTAAACAAGTATGGCTTGTTTGGAAGGGTTCTCCAGGAGAGAGAACCTCTTTTCTGCAAAAAATAACATGGCAGCACAGCACACCTCATGCCAACTGTCAAACAGTGGTGGAGGGGTGATGATTTGGGCTTGTTTTGCAGCCACAGGACCAGGGCACCTTGCAGTCATTGAGTCGACCATGAACTCCTCTGTATACCAAAGTAACAGAGAGTCAAATGTGAGGCCACCTGTCTGACAGCTTAAGCGTGGTTCAAATTGGGTCAAGTATCCTAGGTGCACCAGCAAATGTACAACCAAATGGCTGAAAAAGAAAAGAATCAAGGTGTTACAACGGCCCAGTCAAAGTCGAGACCTCAACCCAATTGAAGTGCTGTGATGGGACAGGACCTTAATAAAGCTGTGCATAAACGAACGCCTGCAAACCTCAATGAAGTGAAGCAACATTGTAAATTCCTCCACAATGATGATGTGAGAGACTCATACTCATACTGTAATTGATACAAACTATTGAATCATGGGGTGTGCTTAGTTATTCACACATAGCTTCTCCATTTTGGTTTCATTTTTGTTAAATAAATAATGACACAGTGGAATCTGTTGTATGTTCTTGTGTGTTGTTTTACAGGATAGATTTAAATAATTTTAGAACCTGGTAAAGACCAGATGGTTTTGTATTATGTCCTGACATGTGAAATCATAGGAGTGAAGTATTTTCTTTTTCACAAGACTGTATATGATGACATCATGTGACGCTTCGGTCATGGGTTAGTGACTAATATAACTTTCCATGTTAGAAGAGTGTGGGATGTTTCTTTGGTAGGGCACTTATTATGGCCAGCACTGAGTCTTGGAGGTATACATAACATTTTAATTATTAACTATTAGTTAAATTATTAGTTAAATAATTTATTCTACAGGTGACACTTCACCACATGGATAAGCCAGAAAGATATTAGAAGAATCTTCTGTGGACAGATGAGTCCAGTGTAGACCTTTTTAGCTTGAATGAAAAGCATTACATTTGAAAGCATTATATTTAGTATCACTGAGCAGGAGAAAAGGAAGGCAATCAGGTCTGCAACTGAAGCCTCAGAGAAAAGCCACTAGGTGGCTTTGGATGAAGAGGGCAGAACTGTGGATAGACGCTGCTGGGACACAAGTTGGGGCCTGATCAACCCTGGCCGGGTCCCTGGGTGAGGGTGTATGATGTTGAAAGACCCAGGACCCTATGAACCCAGGTAACATCACTGATGATGTGTCCCAGGGCATCTGTATGATGTATCTTGAATACACAGTCAAAAAGTAAACATTGCATTCTAGTATATGAATGTTATTACATGTGTGAAACATGGCAATGGAAGTATCATGATTTGGGCCCACTTTGCTGCCATCTTAGGTGGAACTGTGAATTCTAAATTATACCAGCAAATTCTACAGGAAGATATCAGGATACCCATCCCTGAAGTAAAGCTCAAGAGAAAATGGGTCATGCAGACTGTAAATACACAAGTCGTTCTACCAAAAAATGGTAAAAGCAGAAGAAACTTAAAATTCTGGAATGGCCAAATCAAAATCCCAACTTTAACCCTACAGAAGTGTTGTGGAAGGACCTGAAGCATGCAGTTTATGTGAGGAAGCTTCCCCAAGTTGCAGTTGTTCTGTAAGGCAAAAACGGACTAAAATTCCTCCAAGCTGATATGCAGGACAGATCAACAGTTAACTGAAACGCTTAGTTGAAGTTATTGCTGCACAAGAGGGTCACACTAGTTATTGGCAACAAAGGTTTGCATACTTTTCCCATGCACATATGTGTAACATTGGATCATTTTACTCAATAAATAAAGAAACAAGAATAATGTTTTGTGTTTAATTGGGTTCTTTTTATCTACTTTTTGGACTTCTGGAAAATCTGATCCTGTTTTTGGTTATATCTATGCAGAAACATAAATATAATGGTTAACTGTATGTAGATGAATTTATTTGAATTCAATTCCAATTTAATTCTACTTTCTTTAAATTCAAATTCTAATTGCAATTCTGCATCCTGTTTCCAATCATAATTCAAATTCATGAATTGAATTGGAATTTCACAGCCATTCTCAATTCAGTTCTAAATGGTGCTTAAGTCTGATTGATTAACCATTCACAGTAAATGATAAACACCAACAGCACATGGGATGTAAAAACCTTTTAAGAACATAAATTAATGGATGTATTTAAGAATATAATGTGTGTATAAAATACTGAAACATACACTTAAAAGCACTGTGAGCATTGAATAAATGACATGAGGTCTGAGGCAGTGAGTCACCCCCTACCCAAATCAAACCCTCCACCACCAAAGTAAAAGTGATGTTGGTTTGCTCCTACCTCATGATATTTTCTTGTTGCTGCCACTGGGATTAATATGGGTTAATGCAAACATTCAGGGCAACACTTGATATAGGAGATTAAAATTCCATAAATTTTAATTCAACTGGTCCTGGCGAACCTGAAGCCAGTCACGCAAAACAGAGGGCATGAGGCAGGGCACACCTTGGGAAAGGATGGCGTCCATTACAGGGCACACCTTGGGAAAGGATGGCGTCCATCACAGGGCACACCTTGGGAAAGGATGGCGTCCATCATAGGGCACACCCTGGGAAAGGATGACGTCCATCACAGGGCAAACACGGCCAATGAGACACAGCACAGCAAACTGATTCCTCTAAGCTGCATGCGTTTGCACCGTACGAGAAAACCAAGGTTCGTGTAAGAATCTAGACAAAGGCAAAATGAAGACAGGATGGAAATGCAAAGATATGGGAGCAGGAGTCAAATCCGCTGCCCTGGAGGTATGACATCACAGTGCTACCCACCTAGCTATGAGACAACCCCAGTTCGTTACTGTAATGTAAATATACAATTAAATATGAATCATCAAACTAATTACTAACCTCAGTTTTTGTGTTAATGCAATTTGCATTACAACTGCAACATCACCTTGAAACGTCTTTAACATCACATGAAAATCGCAGCATAGGCAGGCTGTACATCACACTTGAAGGCCCCAACACACGCAGACGACACCCAAATCACAAACTCCCCGTTATGCTGACACACACACCTCTGACACAGAGAACACCAGCACCTTAGTGCCCTGCCTATACATAGGCTGCTATCTGTGTGTATATATCCTGTGCAGCCACATTGTCATGCATAGTGTTTGGTACCTTCCCACCACGGAGACATAGCCTGCACAAAAATGCTGATAGTGCTGCAGCAGCAGGTACCGCACTGACGTAGACAACGTTTATCTGCAAGAGCCAAAAGTCACGACTTTCAAACGGAGGGAAATGTTCAGCAACTCCAGTGTGGAAACTGGTAGATACAATAACGGCAAGCATTCCAGTGAAAACTATCAGTGAATGGCAAGAAGGAAATCAGATTTCAACCGAAATTAAAGCACTTCATTGTGTAAGCTCCAAGCCCAACAAAAAAAAAAGAATCAGAAAACAGAAAGTGACCCTGCAACTAACAGCATAGATGTGTCATGTCATTTTTGGCCAGTTTCCCAGTCAAGGATTAAGCCTAAGCCTAGACTAGCTTTGAATTAAAATGGTGAATCTCCAATGAAACGGCAATTTAGTCCAAGACTAGTCTTAATCCTTGTTCGGGAAACCGGCCCTATAAATTTATGGCCTTTGTTAGACCAGGGACCTAAAAATGAGAAGAGACCAGTGCCAGGATGCCCTTTAGAATGCTGATATTCCTTCGCATCAATTGAGGGGGGGACACTAGTCCCAATAATAATCTAAATCAATATGAATATACGAATATAATGTGCTAGTCATTCTGAAAATTATGAAGTGTCTCTGTTCACAGACAAAACCAGAAGCCTTTTCACAAGTTTTTTTGAACCTGGCATGAAACTCGTGATTCCCTAAATGTGATGACGATGACGAGCCACTTCCACACTCGAGACACCAGGCAACTAGGCAGCTTGTTAATGGAGACAATCGACTATAACCACATTTGCCAGACTTGCCCTTCCCTAAGAGGAAGTCGCCTTTTTATCTCATACGACAATCTTAGCACTATGTCAGACATGCTGCCGTTCTTAACGTTAAACCCCAAAAACCCAGTTAGAGGTGCTTTGATCCCCCAGTTGTTACCAGCGTGTCACACTCCAAGAATACGCCGTGCATCATCTGACACACTACATATTCAGCACGAGACACAAAGCAGCTGTGCAAAGTAGTGCAGGATCTCTGCAGCTTTTTATCGGCCAACATGCATTGTGAACCTTTTCTGCAAAATGTGAGTTTATAACCAATACAGCATTAATCCGGGAGATAGTTATGTTTTAAAGCTGAATCTTGCATTGAATTGCCCATAAAGATGTGTCTTTTGAAAACACTGTGAACTACCTTTACATCGGGCAGGAAGAGGCCTGCACAGCTGTCTGATAAGCAGGAAATCTGCGGTCTTGTGTGTAAGACATCTGGGTTAAGACTAGACTTCTGTTTCTGCTCAGAATTGTACTCAGTGCCACTGTCCCACTGACTGTGGCACCTAGTTAGGGATGCCCACCACAGTATGGGAGAGAGTTGATTTGGGGGAGGGGGGCACAATGTAATAATCTAAATGCTATGGTCTATTTATTGGGGGAGCATGAATGAATCCAAATTAAATATTGGGGGATACATGTCCCGAACCTTCAGCCCTGGCTGTTTGTTGTCACTGCATCGGCTGTTTGTTGTCACTGCATTGGCTGTTTGTTGTCACTGCATGATCCAGTCAGGTTTTAAATGTAGTTATTTTACGATCAATTGTTCACATTGATTTTTAACTGTTTCTTTGAACTGATATGCAGAATTTGCTTATTGCAAACTCATTACTGTGGAACAAGAAGGTGATTGGCAGATTCACGATTCTCAATACTGAGATACTTCAGCTCTGACTCTGAAGAGGACATGAGTAGGTAGACAGGGAGACAAGCATACGATGAATTAAAGTCTGCAAAACTTACTATGTTTGTTCACGGAGTGATTAAAATCCTACTTTGCCCCCACCACCTGCCACAAGGCCTAATTTAGTGAATTTGGGCTTATACTTTTAATTGCATTTACAGCACTGGAAATGTGGCTAACTGGGTCATCAAAGGCCACAACAGGAATCTGCTTATTGGGTCACAAACTGCCTCAGCAAAGCAGAAGAAAGTCTAGCATCCAAGCAGCGTGTCTCAGGTATGTGATTAAGTGAACTGGCTTACTGATCAGAAATCAATGAGACAAAATCAGACAAAAAGCAGTACTGCAAGAACGCAGCATTTCATTAGGCCTGCACAGTTTATACTCATCCAGAGAGATTGGTTACAAATGAGTGTATTTACAGTTTACACACATAAATTGTTTCTAGATGTTGTTCACTTCACATTTGCCCTAGAATACTGGATCGGTTTCCTTGCTGGGAGTTGAACATGGGTTCCGGGAAAAGCCTACAGCAAACCACTATGCGTCTTTATTTCTGCATGTCAGCGCTGGGGTCTTCCCAAAACACCGCATTTTCTGATGCTCAAAAAACCACTTACAATCCGACACTTTCAAAGTTCTGGGCTACAGCAACTTCGACTGTCTGGACTACAAGCGAAACAGCCTGATACTTGCTACACAGCTGGCTATGAGGCTGTTTCAGAAAGCCTTTAAGAAGAGGAAGAGAAACGGGCAATTTAACGCAATCAGGTGGTACAGAAGAGGCACACATCAGACGCGTGATACTATCACACGAACACGCGAAGAACCACAAACTCCTTCTTTCGATTTCATTTCATTATAGCCCAAATGCTACACTTAAGGCATAAACAATATTTTAAAATGCCGTGCAGGATAAATTTTTATTGAAAATTGTAAAAACACTGAAACATGCAATATGGTTCCCTATACCTATCTTAGTTTGTCATTTATCGGGATGCGGCAGACGTTCCATGTTCTTCGTATGAGCAGGGACTTGGAAATGTTCCGGTAAGGAAGGTGTAATAGAAAGAGGTATGTAGGTCATCTTAGTGAGCAGCTCTTTTTTGTCATTGAGGTGTCATTACTCGTCTTTTTAAACCCTTCACTGTATACATATTTCGTTGTAATTGTGAGCGTTCACCATAACCGACTACTCATTCAGAAACTACTGAAGCTTTACATACACTTTGAGTCTAGACGGGAAGAAAAGACTCGCATTTGCGCAGACGCAAAAATAAGGCACCCTACATTGCACAATGTATATTGTACTTGCACAACGAAAAGCAAGTACCCAACTGTTTCTTGTCCCCCCCGTCTCTGCGCACGCATGTACTTCACACTTAATCGGGTCTCCCACACACTACTGATGATCAGCTGAGAAAAGCAGAGACTTTAGCGCACGTAGGCATAGACACACGCGACTTATGCAAGCCCAGTTTCAGACCGCTGAGCTCTGAATTCCCCACCAGCATACAACACCCCGAATCTCCCCAATCCGAAGGACAGATCGTTTCCTTTCCATTGAATGCAGAGCTGGTGATAGCGTTGTACCAGTATTTTAAACTAATGTTGAAATCCCAACCCCACTTTCCGTGTTTTGCCTACTTCAACCACACTTGCATATAAAGACGGTGGGGGGAAGGGAAGGGAAAAAACGAAATAGGATACACATCATAAACAAGCATTTTCTCATGTCCTTCATTTAAATCGCGGCCAGTATCTTACTGTTAAGTTTCCATCGAAATAAAAGCCTTTGCTCCGGCATAATCAAAATAATCAAAATTTTTAAAAGGTCACAGAGTAAAGTGTTAACAGATTAGACATGTTCAGATCCGAGTCATTACCCACACAATTTACATAACGCAGATCCGGACTTAAATCATTGTGTGATTTTGTTTTTCATGTAATTGTTAATTTTCTGATAGAGATCAATTAAATATAAAATCATAATCTTGCGTGCATCAAAAATATTTCTGTAAGTTACATTTGTATGTAGGCCTATGCTAAATATGTATTCAACACTCCAAAAAGCTTGACTATAGTGTATACACTGTATCTCATTGTAACTTGCAGCTTCTTTTAGCGGCGAAGTTGATTTATATAATGATTTTAACTGGTAGGTTGCGGGTATGGTGTTTAGCAGCATCATTTTTTAGACGTTGGACTTGTATGGTAAGGACCCAAAACGAATCGGTAATCTGTAACGAATCATGTTATGTAAGCTAATATTTCAGTCACTGATTTTTGGTCACTTTACTTGAGGGGACATGAATAATGTAGTAGTACACGCTTACTTAATGCATTAATTAACCAGTAAAGGTAAGGTAAGGTAAGGTAACTTTATTCATACCCATAGGTAGGGTAAATTTGCTTTGCAGAAAAATGATAACATTTGGCATCCCTTCAACAAACACTCATACCTAATAAATATAAACCATATAAACCATATAGCACATATATAACAATTTAACATTCCAAATCAAAAACAGAAACAGTTCTTATTTAATTCAGTAACAGCAACAGGGACAAAGCTGTTTTTATAACGCTTTGTCCTGCATCTTGGAAAAAGAAACCTCCGACCTGAGGAAAGAAGCTGAAATTCACCCCGTAGAGGATGGGAACCATTTTTAGGCCATCCTCTGTACCTGTTTAGAGTACAGGGAGGTTAAACAAGACTGTGGCTCACCAATTAGACGACTGGACCATCTCACTATCTGATTCAGTGAGTTTTTCTCTGTGACAGAGGTCTGACCGAACCATGCCACCAATACAAAAAGATAAAACAGACTCAATAAGTGTTTGATATGTACTGATCCCATGTTTGTTCATCATTAATCGATAATGACAGTTCATGTATTTCATGGGGAAACCTATATTAGTTCATTATCTATTTTTAAGCAGTAAATGAGTGAATAAGTAATTTTTGACCCCTCAAGTGAAGTCTAATTAGTCTGATTCTAACTAATTAGTTAGCTGTTAATTAATATAGTGCCTGAATCGAATGCATGAACTGTTATGATTGATTAATGGTGAACAAGCATGGGATCAGTACGTAACTAACACTTAACAACTAACCAAATATCACTGAATGCATTAAGCAATGACGCGTAGCAAACCACGGCTTTACCCCAAACGCCTGCGTAAAATGCTGTAGCCTACACGATTTTCAAAAGAATCTTGAAATCTTAAAATTATATAGCTGCTATGATAAAAATTATAGAGTGAAGCTATAATAAATATAATTATTTATTTATTTTTTACAATCCAAATTCTTTAATCCAGTGGTAGACATCAGTCTATTTGGAGGTAGATTAAAACAAAAAAAACTACTTCGCGTGCCTTCTGCAGTGAAAAGACGTCTAGTCATTTAACGTGTGTCAACACCTACGTTAAAAAACCAAGCAGAGGGAAATACAAAGTTCTCTATAGAAGTTCACTGTATCTCTAAAGAACAGTTCACACAACCGCAGCTGAAACTAGGTGCTGTACAATCAAGATGGTAAAAAGCGAACACTTAAAAACACCAAAGAAGATAGACAACTCCTATAGGCTACCGAGTTAAAAGCTAAAGAATAAAAAAGAATTTTTTAAAAGAGCTTTAAACTCAAAAAGGCTTCCGGGATAGGCTCCGGACCCCCCGCGACCCAGTAGGATAAGCGGCTTGGACGATGGATGGATGGATAAACTCAAAAAGCGATGTTGCTCGACGAATATGGCAGAACCAATGGCATAACATTGGGTTGAGCTTTTGGGGGGACTGCTAGCTGTCTCCACCCATTTAAGGGAGTTCAGGGGGTTGTGTTGGCATTCGTTAATTAAACATTATCGAAAATTATTTAGTAATGCCTCGTGCGGGTTTTGTCACCGTCACATGCAGGCCTATATACTTCACTTTCTAAAATAACATACAACATGTGTGATGCCACTTTGTTCGGAAATACTAAAATCAACAAACGTTGCAATGCTTAAAATGCATGACATAAAACCAAAATGTAGATAACCGCACAAATCAACCGAGGAACATCTGTGGGATTTAATTGTTCCACATTTTATAAATCAATTTATAAATAATTTGAAATAACCCAGAATTATACATGTAAACAACACGTATTGCCTGAGGCAACCGGCTGACAAACACGTAAGATTAGTCTCTCACTTTTTCTCTGTCAGGGGAAGTGGTTACGGTAATTGCATAGGAATGCTCTGTACAGAAAGAAGAAGCGCATCAACATTTAAAAAGCGACCAGTCCAGCTCAGAAAAGATATGGCGAACACCATGGCAGTCACTGCGCTGAGCCCCTTGGTCAGGTAAGACCGTTTACCTGTACAGGTGCCTCCATTTGTCATCGTTTAGGGGACGATTCTTGTTGTAGCCCGCGTCTCACTGCTTAGGTGAGTTAGACAGGTACGCAACACGGAAAGCATTTACTGACATGAGTAAGCACGAATACGTTTCGCTAATTCCTACACTTGCAGGTGGTTTGGTGGCCGAAGCAGTCACGCAGAGCCGAATTGTACTGGGGTGAGACAGGAATAAACCCGTACTTAGTGAATCGTGGAAATTGTTCATTTTAAAATTTAACATTTTCTGATGCCCAGTATGAAAAGTGAGATTGCTCTCGGAATATTCCGTTCCATTTGTTTGCCTCGCCCCCAATTCAAATCAAAGTTTCCATTCTGCAGAAAGAAGGCGGCTTTACAGAATGATTCAAGCCGTTTGATGTCATTGTACACGATTTTGCAATACGCAAAGTAATAGCCAATGTAATTCCTTTTTAGTATGGAAAAAAACATGCAACAGTGACTTGCTTAAGATAACGTTTATTAAATCCAGCCTTAAAAATCTGGGTAACCAATTTATCGATTTCATGTAGAGTGCCGAGATGGGAGTTCACGTTCATACATTTTTTTGCCAAAAGACACTGCGTTTGCTAGAGGTCGGGCTTAGCATGTGTTGTAGATGTTTTCTTAAACTTTTTATTAAAATAGTGAAACTGACTTAGTTTGGTTGCTCCTGACAGGAAGTTGTACTAGTTACCATGGGACTGGACCTCAGACACATGGACAAGTGACGTAAACATGAGCCCTGTACTAGGAAGCTATTCGTGAAACAACAGCTTTATATAGAAACATATTTTAGATTTAAAAATATATATACATAATAATTATACTCAGACCCAATGCTGATCATATTCCTTTTACAGTGATGGCAATAAGACTGACTGTGACTTCGCTAAGGTGGACGGACTGATGACATCTCTTCAGCTGGTCATCTACATTCCCATCTTTGTATTCGGACTCATGCTGAACACCACAGCCTTGGTGGTATTCTATGTCCTGCTGAAGAAGTGGACTGAGACGACTATCTACATGACCAACCTAGCCTTGATGGACCTGCTGCTGCTCTTCTCGCTGCCTTTTAAGATGCATGCCACCACCCACAAGTGGGCTTTCAACAAGAAGCTCTTCTGCTCCTTCCTGGAGAGCCTGCACTTCGTCACCATGTACGGCAGCATCTACACCATCATGTGCATCAGCATCGACCGCTACATCAGCATTAAGCTGCCCATCCAGGCCCGGACACTGCGCTCCCCGCGTATGGCCCGGATGGTATGTCTGTTCATCTGGGTGCTGGTCCTATCCGCCACCGTGCCCGTATACAAGTTCCACAACATTGATGAGAGGTCATTCCGCTGCTTCCACGAGTTCTCCAATGACGGCTGGAACCCGGTGCTCATCGCCTGCGTGGAGGTGTTCGGTTTTCTGCTGCCGGCGCTGGTGCTGGTGGTATGCTCGGTCCAGATCATCCACACCCTGAAGAAGTCACAGGAGTGCAGTGCTAAGAGTCAGGCCTGTGCTCGAATCATCTACAGCAGCCTGTTTGCCTTCCTGGTGCCCTTTACACCCAGCCATTTAGGAATCTTCCTGCAGTTTCTGGTACACCAGGGTACCATCACTGACTGCACGACAAAGACCCAGATCAGTCTGTATATGCAGGTGACCATGTGCCTTGCCAACATCACCTGCTGCTTGGATGCTGTCTGCTATTACTTTATGACTAGGGAGATCCGTTCTTCCAGAGACATTATCACCAGGTCCATCAGTTACCGGAGGCCCACCAGCACGTCAGAAGTGTGAGACCTGGTTCAACTTTGCATTTGCAACACCAGCACATCAGAAATGTAAGACAGGTTTCAACTTTGCATTTGCAACACCAGCACATCAGAAATGTGAGACATGGTTCAACTTTGCATTTGCATCTTGCGTGGAGTGGCCATGCAAGGGGGAAGGCCATGACTGTGCAGGGTGATCCTCATCCTCTGAGGCAGTCAGGAGTATCAGGAGTATGAAAAATGCAATGACACAAGATACTGGAATGAGAAGCTTTCAGTGTCTCTGGTGTAAGGAAAAAGCCTTTGTTCTGTTGTCATTGTCAATTTTTTTATGAATACATATGCTGTACGCTATGCGGACATGAGCATACGTGTCAAATCATGGTGATGGAATAAAGGAACATGGTGACAGTGATGACATTTTCACCTCCTTATGTTAAGCCAGTGAAGTCACTGCCGCTGATTAATATGTTGAGCCTGACTTCCTGGAGAGAACTTGATTTGTTTTGCTAATGGATGGTTGATGTGTTTGATATTATTTGCCTTCCATATGGCATCCAAAAATCACACAGGCACAAACACACACACCCACAAACACAAACACACACACACAGTGGTACTTTTGGTAAACCGTTTACAGTAGCTGGAATTCTTACATCCATATCTGTCCTTTTGTATGTAACATACAGGCCTTTGTCAATATTTTATTTACGATACTGGAAAACACACTGCAGTAAATCACAAGTGTAGAAAAGTAACATTAAATTAAGTGATTGCACTAGTGTCCAAATCATTTGTCGAACTACTAAACTTCTTTGGATACTGATGGCTTTTACCAGCATAGACACTTTACCGAAGTCACAGTGAGTCACTGCAACCACAAAAAAAACAGTGGTTTGGCGTGCAGATGACTCTTTGAAAATGAATGCGTTCACGATCACATGTGCAAATAACATACTCCCACACACATGCAGTCAGGCACATGCATACATGTATGTGCACAGACACATACAGAAGAGTCACGCTGCATGGCAGCAGTATGTCCACCCCATAAAGTGGCCATTTTATTACCCCCCCCCCTCCCCCTTCGTTAATGCAAACGACACTTCCTGTGGCTGCAGCTCTCAGTACCAACAGTAAACAGTCAGGCTCAGGAGTTTCACTGTAAGATGGCTAATCTACAAATCTACATGATTGTAAATGTGGTGTGATTGTTGGTGTTCCAGCATCTCAGAAACAGCCACCCTCTGGGGATTTTCATACACTGCAGTGCCAGTGAAGCCGATTCACTGCCCCTCCTCAGGCACCAAGCCCAGGCAGTGTACAGTATCAAACCAAGGAAGTGGTCAGCTGGCTGGAGTGAGCTTTTCAATTCAAGACAAGTCTGCACACGCATTTACATGTATGTAAGTTTTATTGCCTTGTAAATAGTCAGTTGGGTTTGCAAACTACCCCAGCGCTTTTGATGTAGCTAATTTTAGGTTTATAATGGAATAATATATATTTGCTGCGTGAGCGTGAGAGTCTTAAAGTGTACGTGTCACACCCTGGTACTAATGGCAATGGGCTGTGGCCGGCACTTATACAGCTTAGAGTTTACGTGAAATGGTCAGTGGCAGAGAGGCCAGAGTAGGATCAACGGTCTTGTTAAAGCTAGCAGGAAGGTCTATCCTCAAAGCTGTTCTAGAGGTAACTATTTACAAGTAATTGCCAGGTGCACCAAATAAAGTAGCCACAGTGTGTATGATCACAAAATAGACATTTTTTGTAAAAAAAAAAAAAAAAAAAATAATGATGATGATGATGATGATGATGATGATGATAATGGTAAATAAAAAGGAAAATAAAGTAATATATAACAAGGAATGGGAGAAAAGTTCTGAAAAAGGACCCAGCTGAATCCAGTGTGAATAAACACACTGGCAGTGAACGGTACCCCGACCCAACGAGTTCCGAAGCCTCGTTTCCGCCGTCAATACTTACGATTCTCTTCCACCATCTAGTGGTGAAAGTGAGGAAATGCAAGATGTCAGCTCATGTGAGGCTTTTTCTGGGGAAACATATCAGACTGTCCCAGACTTACGACTGGGTTCCGTTTTTACAGACAGGTTGTACGTCGAAATGGACGTATGTCGGAATTGGATAATCGCACTGATATTTAGATGTGAGAATGAGACTGGGAGATGCGTGAGGCAGGGATAGGCGCGCACTAGGTAGCATAAAGGGCTTCACAGACCAAACGCGGCATGCGTTGTGCACGCCGCGAGGCTTGCGCATCCAGTCAAAACAACAGCGGTGTCCGCTCAATGCGCTGCGCTCGCTGCAGGGCTTCACCGGGGAAAGTGGGCGTGGTTTTCAAAACACTCTCCTGTCATTTTGTTGTTGCACCGGCGGTCAGTCATGCCGATGTATCTGTGCCCGGTTCGCTGCCTTGTTTCTATTGATCACGCGACAATGCGTCACAGCGTCCAGTGACAAAATTCAACTTTGACCGCGATGCTCGCACAAGCTTCCCGAGCGGCGCGCGGTACCGCTCTGGTGCTGAGCTTGCGCTTTGCTCGGCGCAGCGCTGAACCGTCCTTGCGCCGCGCAAGCCGTTGGAGATAATGGGTTTCAGAGCGCAGCGCTGGTCTGTGAAGCTCTTAACGCTGCCGGGCGCACGGCCACCCGAAATGTAAACATTTAATTTTACATACGCAGTGGTTAGCGCTGCGTGAGTGTGAGTGCGAGGGGTTGTGTTAGCGCTGCTGCTTCACAGCAAGAAGGTCCTGGGTTCGGTCCCCGGGTCGGGCGTAGGACCTTTCTTTGTGGAGTTCGCACGCTCTCCCCGCATTCACGTGGGTTACCGCTGGGGGCTTCGGTTTCCTCCCACAGTCCAAAAGTATGCATGATAGGTTAATTGGCGACTCCAAGTTGACCCAGTAATTGTGTGAGTGCGAGGGGTTGTGTAAGTGTGTGCGCCCAAGGGCAACAGGGTTGGTTCCTGCCTGTGCCCGTCGTTCCCTGGATAGCCCCCCGCGACCACGGTTGGGATTAAGCGGTTGCGGTGATGGATGGATTTAACATACATTTACATAATGAAAACACTTCTGTCCTTTGTGCGAGGCGTCGTAAGTCACATGAGTTGTAAGTCAAGGACAGTTTAGAATAAAAACGGCTTATTCCAATAACAAATTACCCAGAGTGTCCTAGAGCACCCTCTCAGATTTCCCAGAAAAATTTCACAGGTGCTCCTATACCAACCATATGGAGAAATTCCAAATATTGGACCTGTATCTTTAATAGTTTTGAAACTGTAGTCCTTTGAAATTTCAATTGATTGTATACATTGTGCTGAAGAAGCCCTCCTTTCCAACTTCTGACATTCATAGCTTCTTTAATAGAACATGTACAGCTTTGAAACTTTGGGAGCAGGAATAACTTTTTTCTGTATAATTCAAATATGTGATTAGATCAGGTGTATCAAGTACTTTGTCTCCTACAAGGCTCTGAAAATGGCCCAAAATTTCAAAAGGTAACAAAATGACGACCCTTTTGAGAGCTTCTCACTCAAACAATATGCTAGATAAAGCATTTTTTTTCTCTGTCATTTATCAAATACTAGGCTATATGTATGCAGAATTACCATAGTTATTACTGTGTCAGAATGATGTTTTGAAATGTGATTGGGAAATTTCCTTAAAATTGCACGTTATCACGTCCTCATTTGACAATGTGTGCAGTTAACCATCATTTTCACATTTTCCAATGCATTCTTATATTCTTCAATATATTCTTATATATCTGAGTATGATCTGATAAAAAGTTGGTGTTGTTTTTTTCAGGGTAATCAGAGAGTGACCTGTGAATTTGTTCTTAATCTGGGTGATTTGATATGAAATGACGTAATAATTTGATATGGAATGATTCTCTCCAGTATGCAGTACCTTTGTTTTTCACTTCAGAATACTGGCACCTCTCAATATCTGCTGTTACTGAATGGCAAGGGGAGTACCAGCCTGGGGTGTAGGTTTCATATTAACATTGGGAGGACGGGTATATCAAGGTCAGGGGTGTGACCTAACATCGCCTTATAAGGCAATTCTGTAGTTGCGCTTTATTCCGTTGGTTCTTTTTCGTAAACTATTGCTGTTATAGTTCCAATATGCACTCAATGACAAAAACAGTTAAGCACCCAAACGTGTTGGTCTGATTTGGATGTAATTTGGCACATGTGCAAACTAGCGATGGGTATGTAAATGATTTGATTTGCAAGGAGTTGGCACGTCTAGTCACCAGACACAGAGGATGCCTCGTAGACACAGTTACAGCATTACCAGCACTTGACAGAGTTCGATAGGGGTGGCGTTGTGGGTTTGCATGAGGCCGGCTGGTCATATCGTGCAATTGCCTGGCATGTGGGGCATACAGATGTCACAGTCGCCCGATGTTGGAACCAATGGGCACGTGAGTATTGTGCGCCAGTCATTACAGAAACCCATGACATCTGCGCCTGCCATACGGACACAGGTATTGGACTCTCTGCAACATCCCGTGTCATCCCACACCGTGTCTCGACAACCGGCATCGGCCGGACTGCGGGTTCACTGTACCATGCATAGGCTGCCGTTTACACCAGCGCAGAGACGGCTGTGTTTGGAGTGATGTCATAACCAGGAGGCATGGACTGATGACGAGTGGCATCCTCACCACTTGTCATATTCCAGGAAACTATAGGGACTACAATGTACACAAACACTCGGGACACTTGCAATTTCCAACGTGGTTTTTCTTCTTCTCGACTTCCCCAAACTAACACCACAGCATACGATTTCCCGTCATACACTTCACCTCTCCTACGGTAAGCACAGTAAGACATAACATCTCCTCTCCCCTTAAAACAAATGTCCCTACAATTACTATTATCAACAGTCGATACAGCACACACTTGACTAAGTAAAGTGACTAAGTAAACATTCCTACTACATATAAATTAACTGCGCAACAAGGACACTCAGAACCCTCATAAACAATGACCACGCCCACCATACAAAACACAAACCACATGTGAACCTACGAGATGAGGGCAGATTACCTCATCCCGTAACGAGGGCAGACACCTCATCCCATAACAAGGGCAGACTACCTCATCCCGTAGCGAGGGCAGACTACCTCATCCCGTAACGACACCCATGGAGATTGTTCTGCCCCAAGAATTTGTAAAATCTGAATCTGTAAAAAGGGTGATTCGCCGTCCATATAGGTACTGGTAAAAATGTCGAACTCCAAAAACAATGCTTAATGGTTCCCTTTCTATCTGTGTGTAATTAGACTCCACCTTATTCAGTGTTTATGATGCAAATGCAACCGGCCTTTCTACTCCATTTGGCAATATGTGGGGAATAACAGCCCCCACTCTGTAAGAGGGAGGCGTCACAGTATAACTGAATAGGAAGAGACGGGCAAAAATGGGTCAGCACCCGTAATAGTTGAGTAATCCAAGAAAAGAACATAACTGACTTACATTCTGTGGTGATGGGGCATCCACAATGGCACGGCTCTTAGATGGGGCTGTGTGCAACCCTTGTGCGTCAATCACATGCCCCAGATATTCAACCGATGGCCGGACAAAATCGCACTTTTCTTTACGAACCCGGAGGCCGTAGCCTTTTTGCCTCTGAAGGATAGCGTCCAAATTATGCAGATGTTCCTCATCGGTAGCTCCGGTGCACAGGATGTCGTCCAGGTAACACTGCACGCCATGGAGACCACCGAACATCTGATCCATGACACGGAAATGGACGGGAGCTGACGTGATTCCAAATGGAAGCCGGCAGTATCCAAACAACCCTTTCTGTGTTCTTGTGAGCAGCTCCTTTGACCCTTCCTGTACATGCATCTGTAGATATGCCTGCTTTAGATCTATTATGCTAAACTTTTGTCCCTTATTAAGTTCAGCAAACAAATCAATGTGGGGAAGAGGATATTGTTCAGCAGCCAGTACCGGATTCAGGGTCACTTTGAAATCCCCACAGATTCAAATTTCTCTGTTCTTTTTCGGTACGAAAACAATAGGCTTTTACCAGCAGGTTCCAGAATCACTGATAGTTACAGGTTCCAGAACCCCACTTGCAACCAGAGAGTCCAGTTCAGTATCTACTCTCGAACATATTGTGTATGGTACTGGTCTGACCTTCAAGAACTTTGGCTTTGCATTTGGTTTAATACTTAATTTTACTGTGATGTCTTTCATGTTGCCTAGCTCATTTTTGAAAACTTCCCCAAAACAGTGTCTAATTCAGTGGCAGTGGGTGACAGCATCCTCACAGTTTGCCAATTAAGGTTCAAATTCTCTAGCCAAACTCGACCTAGGATAGCAGGGCAAATACCTTTAGCGACATAGATAGGAAGCTTTCTCACTTGGTTGTTACTCTCAACAGTAACATCAGTCATGCCAGCCATGGGTACTGATTCTCAAAGGTAGGTGCTGAATCTGGTATCTGACGTTCTCAGGTGCAGATGTCACAGGTGATGCTTATACACTTTCCTGAGAGAATGGATGCTGTAAGTGGCACTCCTCCTTCTTCTTTATGCCACTAACGGAGCAGGTGTTTGGTAACTAGTTTGACACGATGAAAAAATTCTTGAACTCAAAATCTTCTTTAAAAAACGTTTACTAATAAATTATAGCAAAGGAAACCATTTACAAAACAAAACATACTTCCACTAATCTATTGTTCATGCTTACACTGATCTATTAAGCTTTAATCGCAGTCGGTCAGAAAACTGTGTTACTTCCACACCCGACCGTCTCACAAGAAAAAACACATATATATCACATGACATATTACGTGCCTTTACGTGCTTTCCACCTAGTGGTTAAACTAACAAATGTACTCAACAACAATGAACTAAACAATAATATTTCAAATATTCTAACGAATAACACAATTTAACAAACAACAAAAACCTATGCTTTCTATATGGCTCTTACAGATGCTTTAGATCCAGTGTCAATTTACATGTTTACTGAGTTCCCTTTTAACAGGGGTCTTGCCCAATAATCCTCATCATTTATATCAATTTTATTAATCTTCAAAGTATGCACCCCTATGTCTGATTCTTCATCAGTGGACTCGCTAGACAGTTCCTCTTGTTGTCTCATTGTGTGAACTGGTCTCTTCTTCTTTTCTTTGCTGGGGTCTTGTTTGTTCACAGTATTAATCATTACATACATCCTCTGTAGTAATTTCTTTCTTTGTCACTTTTCCAGCATTTTTCTTGCTTTAACAAACCACTCGACGTGGCCCCGTTTCCCACAGCTGTGACAGTTCAAATCCTTACACCTGCACGTCGTGGCCAGATGTTCCATTCTGCCGCAGTGATAGCATGGGCCCGGCCTATTTTGTCTCTCTATGCTCACCGTGTGCACCTCGCTAACTGCATGTAGTTGTTGAGTCTCTTTTGATGCCACTTCCATAGAGACACTGATGCTAATGGCCTTCTTCAATGTCAGCTCACTCACAGTCAGTAGTTTCCTCTGCGCTGCTTCATCCCTAAGACCACATATTAATCTGTCTCTCAATGTATCATCTACGAACATGAGTACTGATTCCCCTTCCTCATGGTCACGTTTATGGAATCGGAATCGTTCTGCAGTTAACAATGGCTTTTGGAAATAATGCTGTGACAAGACTTCAGCTATTTCCACATAGGGCTTTTCTCCTGGTTTTGTGGGTTGTAACAAGTCACCTAATAGATTGAAACTTTCTGACCCCATTACTGCCATAACCTCCAATATCCTGAGATATTGATGGGCTGTTGATGGTTTGTGGGTTTTATTTTAACGATGATAATCCAGGAAGCAATTTCTCAATTTTGTAATACAAAGGAACATCTTACATTTAGTGCATCCCATGCAGGTTTTGTTTTTGCAGCCGTTGTTTCTGCACCTTTCTGCATGCTTGCAGTTCACTATCTCAGGCATGTGTGTAGCTCCAGATTTACGCAAGGATGTCTCTGGTTGTGGAATTCTCACTTTCATTGGTGGATTATACCCGTCATTACTTTCAGGTCACCCACCAGCTCTTCAGTTAGGCTCAATTTAAATTCCAAAAACTGTTTGGTGTTTTTGGCCCTGTGGCCAGCCAGGTCCCCCGATTTTTCTCCAATCGAACATGTGTGGGCTCAGCTCAGACATCAAAAGACCCGGTACCAATCTGCAGGATCTTGAGGGCCAGTTACAACAGCTGTGAGCCGACTTGTCACAGGAAAGGATACAACGGCTGTACAGCTCCCTTCCACACCGTATCGCCGCATGTATCCAGGTCCAGGTGGGTGAAACACTAACTGATTCTGAGTTTATTACTATTACTGAACAACAAAGTGAGTACCAGCACCTGGTACTGAATACCATGGGGAGTACAAGTACCTGGCACTGAATACCAAGGGGAATACCGGCACCTAGTACTGAATCCCAAAGGGAGTACAAGTACCTGGCATTGAATACCAAGGGGAGTACAAGTATCTGGTACTGAATACCAAGTGAAGCACCGGCACCTGGTACTGAATACCAAGGGGAGTACAAGTACCTGGCACTGAATAGATAGGGGAGTACTGGCACCTAATATTGAATCCCAAGGGGAGTACAAATACCTGGCACTGAATAGATAGGGGAGTACAAGTACCTGGCACTGAATACCAAGTGAAGCACTGGCACATGGTACTGAATACCAAGGGGAGTACAAGTACCTGGCACTGAATCCCAAGGGGAGTACAAGTACCTGGCACTGAATAGATAGGGGTAGGGCTGGACTGGCCATCTGGTGGGCCGACACACAGTTTTGGGCCGGCACAGGGCTGTCATAATTTACCCAAAAAAGTAAAAGTATTTCTTATCGACCGCGACCTCCCATTGGTTGATTTTTTTGAAGGATAATCCAATGAAATCTCTCAGCCCTCCTCAGCCCACCCCTCCCTCCCCTTTGCCAAGGTTATCAAATTTTGCCATTTGAGCTGACCAGAGTTGGAGAGGAGTGGCTATGGACAAACCAAAAAAGTGCAAGGGGGGCGTAGAAAAGCTCAGAGAAAAAAGGCAAAAAACTTATCGATATGTTTGCCACCACAAGTTTTACTGCTGCAGGGCCAGAGAAGGAGGCAGAATTAGCGATTCAGGGAGATACGTCGGAGGAGGAGGATGAGGAGAGAGACGTGGCCCAGGGAAAGATTGAGGAAGAGGTCAGATTAGCTACTGTCCAAAAAAAGTCGAAATGTTAATGAAGAGGGACTTTTCATGTAGGGAGTGCAAAAGGCTGGAGTGTGTATGTGTGTGATAGAGAGAGAGGGGGGGGGATTGCCTACACATAAGCTTCCACACAGTCAGAGTTAATAATGACAATGTTTTGGGATGTATGTAATAATTGTTGTCAGAAGCTGAACTCTAAGATACACACATGGTGGGTGTCATGACCTGCTCGTACGATCCTCTTGTGTGCCACGCCCCCTCATTACCTACGCGTGCTACCCCGATTGTGATCACCTGTTTCCTGTTATTTCGGCTTGTCTTGTGTATTTCAGTCCGCGTTCAAGTCTGTTTCCCCAGGTCTGTCATTAACGTGGTTTCGGTGTTTGCTGTCTGGATTGATTAAAACCCTGTTTTCGTCATACTCTCGGCTTTTGTGCCTGTTTCCCCGCTCGTACGCACCGCGTCATCACAGTGGGAGATTTACACGCAAGATACGGGCAAACACACGCGCTACAATAAGGAATATAACCATTAACAATAACAACAATAATACAAGGGCTATTTACAACTTGCATGTCGGTCATGCTGGGACATGCGCCCCGCCGCTTTAAAAACCATGAGTAAAACTTAAAATTGAATTCTAAAATGAATGGGGAGCCAATGCAGGGAAGCCAAAACAGGGGTGATATGTTCCCGCTTCCTCGTTCTAGTCAATAGTCTAGCTGCTGCATTTTGGACCAACTGCAGACGCGTTAATGAAGACACGGGGAGGCCAAGATAGAGAGAGTTACAGTAGTCTAGCCGAGACGTAATAAAGGCATGGATTACTTTTTCCAGGTCATTGTAAGATAGGAATGATTTGATATGGGAGATGATTCGTAACTG
>JAODLC010000040.1:19426930-19468374 GCA_026781145.1 Hippopotamyrus pictus | reverse complement strand
TGTAACAAGATTAGAGAGAAGTTCAGAAAATTCAGTTATAAAGTTCTTGTCTGGCTTGGGGGGCCTATAAATCAGTGTGCAGACCAGTGGAGTCGTAGCAGATTCCACTTTTACACATTGCAGTTCGAAAGAGGGATAAATCGCAACAGGCAGTTTTTGTATTTTAAAATGATTAAATTGTATCTGAGCCATAAGTGTGCAAATGCTCAACATAGGAAATTATTACAAGACTTATTTTATTTAGTCAGACTTAAAACATGCATAATACTATTAGCCTATAGAGTTATGTGTCATTTGTGTACAAAACTACAGTTTTGTCCACAAACTGTGTGTATGAGACAGAATTGCCTTTATAGCCTTCATTTTTAAATAATGCTATGAGTAGATTTGGTGTCCAACTTAGTGGTATTTTAGCTGCCATAAAGTTACAGTTTGTAGGTGTTACAGCTTTCAGTTATTATTATCATGTAATATTAGTAAAACTTTGCTTTGCTGAAATGGATGATTTATCATTGATAGGTAACCAGAGGAATAACACTAGTGAAATTAACATTCTTGCCTCTCTCTCTCTCTCTGTTTCTTTGACATCCACTTTCACTTCAAGGTGGGAATTGTGACACTGTGGCCATCTCTCCCAAGATGAATCCCTGAGTAGTGAAAGAGCATATCAGTTTTTTTAACATGGTTACTCTCTTCCTTGTAAGTTGCTGCGCTTTATTTTAATTTTTGAAATCACACAACGTGCACATATATCCTCTGGTATGTCATTTGCTTTCGCATATCCTATAAATAATCATACTTGGTCCCAGTCCAGCCTTGGATAGGGGAGCACCTGTTTTTCCCACTTCAAGCACTGGATGTAATATGATTATGATTTAGCATTAGTTTTAATTTTGTTTTTGCCCCCCGTGTTTTGAATTGCAACGCTGGTTTCCTGGTTTACACACACCGTTTTCTGTTCATCTGAAAACAAATTGATTAGAGGGGGTTAGAGGTACTTGTCTATTTTTTCCCTTTGTTTAATGGCAGCGGGCTATTACAACCATTGTGTGTACTTATTTTAATTGTCATGTTACCGAAAAAATACTGAAAAGGAAGTGGTATAAACAAGATACATTATTCAAACCATCAACGTACTCATTTCCGTCAAACTTCCTCTGCAGGTCTCTGAAACCTCAGAGTCACATAGCAAGTTAGCTTTCCAATTTATTAGTTCCGTGTTGTGCTCAACCAGACTTGGGAGGATCTTAACACTAATGGTAAGTCTCATATAACACTGAGAGATTATTCAAAGCATTTCGGTACATTTTCTTAACCTGTTAAAATTAATGGTATTCGGATTTACCGAAAGCTGAAACGGTTGTGATTATGTCACGTAAATGCCAATAAGGCTTCAAAACATTTTTAAAATAGTGTCAATAGTGTAATTTTTCATATAACTCACGTAATTCCTTAAATGGAAAAGATAAAAAGTAGAAGTGAGCCACACCTTATTCCAGTTTTGTCTAAAGGTTTCAAGATCTAAGTCTTCGTGTATTTTTTATGCACATTTCAAAAACAGTGACTAATCTCCGGGGAGCTGTTTGTCTCATGTACGTTACATTTATTCATCAGTCGTACAAGTGAGGATCGGAGAGCAGGAACAGCCAGCCTCCCGGGGATACCAGCGTTAAGGGACCGGCGACCCCCCCCGGCCCCCACCCCGCCTGTGAGCCACAGAGCCGCACGCCGCGCCCGTTTGGTCAGTTAAGTTAACTTGAATGTGATTTTGAGAGTTTTTTTGTCCCCGTGGGACTCTGGAAAAATGTATGAGTAAACTACGCCTTTCTGCGGGATTTAACGCCGCGTTCGCAAGGGAAGTTTCTTCACATTAACGTTTTAGCCTGATTGTTTCAGTCGGACAATTGAAAGAATATTAATTTAGTGTCATGTTACGGAAACTGATTAGGTCATTCAGTGGTCTGCTGATCCGAAATCGTGTCAAACGTTTTGTTTGTCTTATGTACATGTCTCATGTTTCATATACAATCAGACAGTGTGTACAGTATGTAGTGAAACCCCAGTCTATCTAATCTATCTATCTTGCTTCCTCTCTCACTCACTCACTCACTCACCCTAGCTGTTTTACTTCCATAATCCCAGCCAAGAAGATAGATCATTTGTTTCTGTTTGTTACAAAATGCACTGCGTAATCTTTACCTTTTCCCCACAGCAAAATGACATGGTGTGATTTCGTTTGCTGGATCCAAATGGCCGTCTACATCCCCACATGCATCATGGCCTTCCCTTTGAACCTGGCAGCCCTGTGGATTCTGTTCTTCAAGATAAGACGATTCACAGAGTCCATGGTCTATTTGGCTAATCTGGTGGTGAACAACTGTCTCTTTTTATTCTCCCTGCCCTTTAAGATTTACGCTTACAAGAGGCCGTGGAATCTTTCAGCAACGTTCTGCTCGTTCCTGGAGAGCCTGGTCCTCGTGAACATCTACGGCAGCATCGCCCTTATCGTGTGCATTTCGGCCGACCGTTACATCATGCTCCGCTACCCGTTCAGATGGACGCTGCGGTCGCCGCGCATCGCTGCGGCTGCCTGCCTCCTCATATGGATCGTAGTGTTTGTGGCCAGTGTCCCCGTCTACAGTTTGCACGAGAACGAAGATTACTGCTTTGAGAACTTCACCAAGGACACGTGGGATAATGTCGCCCTCATAGCGTCCATGGAGGTCACATTCCTCATCAGTGCCACCACCATGACCCTGTGCTCCATCAATGTCATGCAGATCCTGAGGGCCATGCGTAAGAGGAACCCAGCAGACGCCAAGCTCAGGAATAACAAATCCCTGAAGATAGTCCTGAGCAACCTCGTGACGTTCATGGTGTGTTTCATTCCCTATCACGTCGCCGCCCTGCTCTTCTTTCTGGCTAAGAACTCCACCCTGCCGCAGAGCACCATTGACCCTCTGAGGGACGTCTTCCGCGTAAGCTCCTGTATAAGCAGCCTGAACTGCCTGTTTGACGGCGCCTGTTACTACTACATCCTGAAAGAGAACTGGATGTCCAGGAAAGAGGAGAGAAAGCCGACTTCATTCATTGCAACGCTGCCCCTTGGCTTGCAGACGTCCACAGAGAGCCCGCTCCCTGCTCACAAGCCCTCCGTGAGGAAGATGACCAGTCTGTCTGACTGCTACTGAGGAACGCAAACATTATGTCTCCTCGATTTTTTTTTTGCATGCCCTTGTAAAAAAATAAAAATACTTTATTTCTAAAATGAGGGTTTATGGTAATAATGTAACTCAGAGATGGGCTACAGTAAGCAAATGCAGATGTATCGACTTTCAGCTTCTACTAAGCCAGAGTTATTCATACATGCTGTTGTTGGACTGGCCAGGGGCAAAGCATGCAAACTCGACAAGCAGAGCTAGCTAGTGTTCAGCTCACAGGGCCTGGAGGGCATGAACACCCACATGCGAAACCTGCGGGCACAGTGTACCTACTCCAAAAAGCTTTTTCTGGGTGGTACTTAAAAGAACAAACAAAAAGTTGATAATCAAGATAAGGCTTTTGGATTCCTCAGAAAGCAGACAGAAGACAGTATAAAGGGAAATAGAACGAACAGGATGAAAAAGAAACAGTTTAAAACTCTATACACTAAAATCTAAAGTTCTGTTAGTTTTTCAGAAGGGACGTAAAAACAAAACTAAATGAGTTTTACTCAGTTTCCAAGAACAGGAGCAAGGCCTACCTGTGCTATTCAGACATTCTATCAGGCAGTCTCCCGGGCAGCCCAATTAGGACCTGTAGCAGAACAAGGAGTCCCATAAATGTATCATCCAAACATCCTTGAGAACATTTTTTTCCAATTCAAAATTCCTGGATGCAGCATAAATATGTTACATGTATGCGGGATGCATGTCTGATAGGATGAGTGTCCTTTTATTTACATATTAAGTTTACATGCTTGATAAGAAAATCTTGATAGCAATTCTAATGTGTTGAAAGTCTTTACGTCAGTGTGGATACAGTGTGACAGTTGTATCATTACTAAAGTTTAAGATGCCAACATGAAATTGTTTCACTTTAATCTGTCAGCTAACAATCACTCTTAAAATACACTGAACAAGATTGTTTAAGCAGTGTTTCAGCTTACAATCAAGAGACCCTGAGGGCTCCAATATATTAATATAATATTAATCTTTGTGAGTGGGACAGCAGGCTTTGAGGACAGTTCACTAGCAGTTACGCTTTAAACAAAGCAGTTGCCTAAACTGCTGTATGCTGACAGATTTCCAATTTGAAGGCACGCTTTGGTGCACCTTTACTGGTATTCATGAGTGGGAAGACGCAGTGATGTGGTGAAGGTCTATCCGTAACTCACTTAAAGATCTCTCTTGTTGTATTGAAGGACCTGGGTTCAGGCCTATGGTAATGCAACACTTTATGGGGGTGGTGCACGTGATCAGAAGGTTGCCAGTTCAGAACTCCTAAGCAAGGGCTTTAACTGTCATTGTCCTACAAGCTGGCAGACCCTGCTGTGATGTGGAGAGTGGACCATCAGTCCTTTGGCTGGTAGTGCTGACCCTCCTGTGTCCATATGCCCCCGCCAGCCCCTGATGTGCCCATATGTGTGACCCCCCCCTCCCCCAAGGTGCTACGAAACAACCACAGGATCTGAACAGTCTGCACTCCAAAACCTCGCACGCGTTCTAAGCACTGTCACCTCAAACTCTACACCCATTATAATCAAACTTAAAATTATTTAGTGTTAAACTTTAGGATGAATGCAAATCAAACTCAATAAATGAATATTTATGAAATCATTCCCGTTGTAAGATTCTGTTGTATTTTTCGACATACATCTGCTTCAATGAGTACGTTTCGCTTATCTGATTTTTGATCTGAAAGTGAAAAGTCTCACCATGCACATGCAGAAAAATCCCCTATTTGGCCACTAAAACAGATGAGGTCACATGCTGGATTGTTACAGCACAATTTAAAAAAAAAAAAAAGACATGCGTTGAATGTTTTTGGCGAAGCAGCAAAGCCATCAGCACCCAAGCGGAGACGAAATGAGTCAGAAAACCGATTAGAGGAGGACGAGCAGAGACCATGAGGAGAGGAACGGCATTTGTGGATGTTAATGCTGAGAAGAAGCAGAGACAGAGGAGAAAAATGGCATTTGTGGGTGCTAATGCTAATAATAATAAAAAAGGAGTGGAAAGAGTGTGACACGTGAAAAGCTTGATTTAACTAACAGGTGTTGATAGAAATTGTTGCATTGTTATGGGTTTAAGTAATTAATATGGCATTTACCAATTTTTGTGTAGGACATCATTGTGGTCTTTATGAGCTCCTCAGTTTACAAATTTAGCACTGAGTCTGCATCTTTAAAGGGAAATCAAGATCAAGACATGACAGAATTTTAGTTTATTTATAGATGGAATTTAATAGCAGACAAAATATACAGATCAGCTGAAAGTACAGACAGACGTTTACAACTGCGCTGACTTTAGTTCTGACTCTGAACTAAGGCATTTTTGTCATTGTCTCAAGAGATACGTAATATAGTCAGAGGAACATGCAGGGAGACAGATCGAGCAGTTAGCAAAAAGCGCATGAGCAGATTGTCGAGGAAGAGCGAGTTAGCAGAGAGAGGGCCTGAATGCAGGAGACGGTGGGAGTGCAGGCATGGAGAGGCGAGAAAATCAGCACACCTTCACAAAGGGGCCAGTTACATGCCAGTCTTAAGAATGGGAACGTCCGTATTCTGCTAGTTACCACGTAACAGCCAGGAGACGACTGGTCCACTTACAACCACCACCTATTTAAACCAAAGCAAACAGGAGCCTCTAGCTTTCATCAGTTTCCCAACTTCTGAGGAAGAATCGTAGGTGCCCAAGGACACTATCAGGAGCCAATCAACGCTGGCTTCCAGCAGAAGCCCAAAGGATGCGAGAATGTGGGAATTCGGAACTCCAGAGCTACACCTTCCGACCGCAGCACGGAACGGCGGGAAGCACTGCAAGGAGAGGAGAGACCTTGCCGGCGCAGCATGAGGATCAAGCGAAAATGATGCCACACTGTTTACGAAAAGGACAGAACTGTAAAAAACAGCAATAACAGCAATGCTAATGAGTGGCTTTTTGGGGGGGGGGGGTCACATTACATTTAATATTAAATTTAACATTTTATCGCTACATTAATGTAATATACCACCAAGACACGTGGAAACAAAATCCTTCAACCAACACAAAAAATAAATATTCAACCACTGTTCCATCGTGGGGGGTAAACTATGCATCAAAAATGACATTTTGCCCCAGAACAGGACAAACACAATTCTCAAAATGTTTGATACATAAAAATAATAATAATAAAAAAAAAACCATGACATACAACTGAGTAAATCAATTCAAAGGGAACACCGTGCTTAAAGTGCAACTGAAACTAAATCCACAGGAGGGCGCTACAGCAGCTGGGGAAGTGGCTGAGCCAACGGGAAGACAGCAGCCCTTTCAGATGGCATCGCAGATCACCGTCTCCACCACGAACGTGTTCTCCAGGTGGCGGATACGATGGCAGCTTGAGGCCCGGCGTTTGTCGATGCCTGTGGCAATCAGATTCCACCATGGATCCCGCCTCTCGGAATGACAGATCAATGACTAACGTTTCCAGGAAGGCTGGTAGCCCCTCCAGTGAGCGAGTTATTAAAAAGCATTCATTTACGCTAAAGGAAATCCTTAAAAAAAAAAAAAGTACCGGATTGTGTGAAATGCGACAGAGGCCCATGGGGGGCGGGGCTTACGTTTCCGGGGGTTTCTGCGCTTCAGCCAATAGGTGTCCTTGCCGTTGCACAGCCTGTAGATGAAGGCGCCAAGCTGGCGCACGTTGTGCACACGTCCGGTTACCACCATTTCCTCCTGGATGATGTAAGTCTGAGGAAGATAGGTCCCCTTCTGCAAGGGGGCAGAGCATGGTTATGGAACACACTGGCCCTTTAAGACACCCGCCTCACAAAAATGCTGCTGATGTACATATGTTACTGTTATTAGCAGTCATTTTAAGGCTCAAACCCTCATTAGGGCTGCTGCAACAAACTGACAGAGTCACCAAACACTGCAGGCAGCTCAATCTGCCAAAGCATCACTGCATCATGATTACCGGCATCCTTATAATGTTCCTCGTTATTCCGATTTGGGTCCCGAGAAAAGAACGTGCAGCACAACTGAACGCTAAGGTTCGCCTCCTCTCCTCTGTGTTCAGGCGCGCCTCCTTCACGTGTGCCGCACCCAGAGTGTACGTGGCGTTTGTGTGACTCACGGCCCCGCTCGGGATTCAAGTGCGCGGCGCATCACCTTGACGTTCACCAGGAGTTCCCAGAGATTCCGTGGTGGCATCACGATGGTGCTGTTCAGCTCGATGACGTAGCACTTGTCAAGTGCGATGTCATGGTAGGCCGTCAGACCCTGAACGCGGGACAGAGATCGAGAACATCATCCCTGTTAAACGGTCTCTCAGTGGGGCCTGGGGTTTTTTTTTTTTTTTTTTCCATTTAACTGGCAACCTAAATTTCTGAGAAAGCAAGGACAGACAGTCCCCAGAGCAATTGGGGTTAAGGGCCGTGCTCAAGGAAGGTCAACCTGTTTGTACACAGACAAATGGGTCCATGGCAAATGCTTTTATTGAGGAAAAGAAAAACTATAGCACATCAGCAGTAACAGCAATGCATTTTATTCAAAATGTCCATCAGAATTGGCCCTGGTGAGCCCAGGGTGTAGTTACTCTGCTGATACTTGGATCTGACCCTTCTGATGATGGGCGGAGCATCCCCACCCACTGATCCACACACCTTATCAAATTAAAGTTTTAACAGGAGCTTACAGTTACCTCAGAAGGAAAAGTGTCAAAAGCAAATACCACCATCACCCTCACAGTACTGCAAATACTGAGAAATTCTTCCCCGAGCCTGCTCACGTGATCGTCGCAAAAACCACCTAACAGCTATACAACCTCAAGGAGGCCCCATCCCCCACGAGGCATCACCGTGACAACCTGCTGGCATGGGCTTAAACATGCAGATGCGGCTCCTCTGCGATCCCTTAGCTGGCCACTAGGGGGCCCACCTTGTGAAAGTCGTGGATGATGTCGGCGGGGTCGCTCCCACCAAAGTGGGGCACAGGGACGCTGATCTGCTCGTAGTTGTCCTTCAGGTAGATGCCCACGTTCTCCTCCAGCTCCTGGCGCGCGCGCATCGGGGCGTAGATGGAGTCCTCATAGAGCACGCGGCAGTGGAACAGGTTCTCCTCGCGGATCTGGCGGCAAAGGACAAGACCGCCGTGTTCATTCATTTAAGCTAATAATATGTGGCTTCTCAGAGGAGCAAAACAAACACCTGGAGCATCCTGTTATGGCTACGGCTTTGGCAAACCCGCCAGGCCACTTATCTTTCATTCAAGATAAAAGGGTTTAACATTATTTGTGATACCTTTTATGCAGCCCATCCTTTTTCCAAGGTTAGTCATCCAATACAGAGTTGCAGTATCTTACAACTGGCTTAATGATTATTTCTTATTAAAACTGGAAACGGTGCTCTGCTGATTACAGCGAGTTGAAGTGGCTGGCAAACCGGTTTGATGTAGCAAACATGTTGAAATAGTCACACACAAAATACTTGGTAACACATGGATTTCTGGAACTCTCCGGTGTCAACACAGTTGCTGGGGTTTCAACATCAGCCAGAGATATAAGATGGACATGCAGTGGACTGTCACTTCTCCCAAACACCTTGCAGCAACGTCCATTGTGGTTTTAAACGCTTTCGCTTTTCCCATCTTTCAAAACGCAGGATATCTATGCACCTTGTGTAAATGTAAATTTCTACTACGTGTTGCTGATGTGTATACTATGGAATACAGTGCAAGCAGGTTCAGAAAGCGTCCCGAACGTAAACATTTTAAATATTTCAATCCAGAAATAGCCAGAGGCTTACCTGAGGTATGAAGTAATACCTGTAGATGTAGATGGACGCCAGGACAAGGCTGGTCATGAACACCACTAGGCCAAAGGTCAAACAGCACAGTCCATTTAAAGGATTCTTCTTTGGACGAAGGGGAGGAGCCAGATCCTCCTCCTGGGAGAGAGATTATTACTCTGAGGAGCTTGTAGCTGCACCATAAACACAGACCACAAAAGCATGGTGACCTGAAGCTTTCATTTGGGTTCCATCGCCGTTCCTGCAGGCAGGCAGCTCGCAGGCTTCTTAAGCACCTCCTGTGACCACAGACTCTCTGCACCGGCCAACAATCTAAACCAGGGGTGTCAAACTCCAATCCTGGGGGGCCGGAGCTCTGCCCATTTTTGGGTTTCCCCAAAAATGGTCTCCCACCTGAACTCCTTGCAACTCCATGTGCTAATCACCACATGGTGGAACAGGGAAAGACCTAAGCTACACTGGGCTCCGGCCCTCCAGGACTGGAGTTTGACACCCCTGATCTAAACTAATCAACTGATCTTAGAACCCACATTCAGTTGGTTTGTGCGAGGCTTAGGTGAAATAAATACGCTGAATGGTTCGGGATTCTGGTGGGGGCAATGTTGGTCTACAGTAATGGGACAGTACAACAGCATTGTGGAGCCCCCTGAGAAGCTGGCTGTTTAATTAATTTATTATTATTTTTTTTTTAATTGGCTGCTCTTCATGTTTTTGAGGTCAACAAACCAGCGCCCTCTATAGGCTCAGCTGGCTCCAGACAACGATAAGCAATACTGTGATGGGAACGGTTTTCACTGTATTATGTTACATTACATATCGTTCCTCCTTACTGCTTTTATTCTCAGTAATTTACTTTTAGGTATCCACATTTTTAAATGACAAGGTCGCTTATTGTAACTCGCTGTGAATTTCTTTGGGGTCTTCCTACACCGCAGATCCATTACAGTGTTAAACTCCAAGAAGTACGGCAGATGTCCAGTACAGAGAACTGCTGCCAAAAACTATGCTAAATCTTTCTCCTCCTTGGACGGGATGCGCGTTAGACGTGTTCCGATGCCTAACAGTTGCGTGTGCCAGACCTAGATAGCGAACCCACTGAAATTGTATAATTCATCACGCCGAATTAAAGAGTACCTAAGCAGGTCGAAGGATAATAAACAGCTTACGTCATAGCGGACATATTTTACTCGTCCACTGTTTACCATCAAGATTTAAAAAAAAGCCTTAAAAAAATCATAAATCGTGCACATTAAACATCAAATAAATATATTAAAAAAATCATGTTCTAGCGTACTGCCACATGGTGTGCTGCTACAACCGTCGTGACAGATTTAGTCATGGGAGTCTGTGAGAAGGAAAACGTTACCAGAGGAGCTGCCAGGCCATTAGTAATGTAGTCATTTCGGGACGAGAGCGACGCGAAGCCGCCCCCGGTCTCTCAGTACAACTGCTACCGTGGGAGAGCAAGGCCTGAAAATCATCCATTTTCAGCCGGTTTTATTATTGGTACCAAAATTCTACAGTTAACTCCAACGGAACACTGGGTGTATAATTTGATGATCGGTTACAATGTTAAAGAAATTGACAATAAACTAATGATGACATGTATTTTAATATTTGGTTCTCAAAATACCTTTAAACGAACCAGACATATGCTTCATATACAAAATAAAACAACAATATTTTACATAACGAAAACCACAGGTAGAAATGCAAATGAGGGGAAACATAAGGAAAAGAAAACGCATCCTAGTGTACATTTATAAAACCGGATTCATTATGGATGCGTCTCATTGCATTTGATCACTCGGGAGAAAGGCGTCCATTGTACTTCATGCACAAAGCTCTGACTGTATGATGCAAATAGTCAGCGGCAGTCGTGGTGACATAATGGGGTCTCGGTTACAGAAACCAAAACAGAGTCAATTCCTCAGACAATAGTCTCGTTTTTTCCTATAAGCCGCCAGGGTACGCAGATAACCTTGCAGTAAATGCACCACGTCATCTCACAACAACGCCGTCCGTTTCTTTTAATACCTTTCTTTGTGTCAGATAATATAAGCATAAATTGTATATATGGATCCACCTGCTGAGGCAGCTGACTATTAACCCTTTTCATCCTTAATTTACGTCTAAGCCGCGTAAAAAATACTAACGAGTAGTTTTGCTGTAGGTAGCATATATATATATATATATATATAACAGGGTGATGCACGCAAGCATTACCGAGAATTACTACATTCTGCAGTCTATGTGTAGCCGGGCCACAGTGGGCAACGTTTCTAGGTTATGAGGGTGTTTTTGTTACGGTAGGTACTCGCACTGGATCTGCCATTTTGTCTGTTGACTTGGCGGTCTACGCTGGTCCTCTCACCGGTAATTTCACTCCATTGCCCCATGTTCAGTCGGTTGAAGAACTTGCATTGATTAAAGTGAATAATGATGAGAAGGACTAGACTACAACTAAATAAGTATAACCAGCATAACATACACGTACAATGTGTGTGTGTGTGTGTTTGTATGTGTGTCTCTCATTCATATATATATATATATATATATATGGATAGATAGATAGCGCTTCCAGGAATGACTGCTCGGTTTTCCTACGCATGCGGAGTTATGGCTGGAAGCCCGTACTGCCGTGAGATCTGGCTCCCCGCCTCGTCATCACGGAGTCCAGCCAAAGCCAAACACCGGCACTTTTCAGCCATCCATCCATCCACATGCACTGTACAAAATACAACATGCAACCAGCCAGCGAACCGCAAATAGCCGGCAGTCCGCCAGCGTGCAACCCCGAGGCTGCGGATGCTGCCGAGGGGAGGACAAAGCTGCAGGGGGGGGCAGTCACACTTACGGGGGGATGCGGGATCAGGATCTCAGTTTTGTCCCCGTCGATGAGCTCTTTCTCGGGCTTCTGCCCGGCGACAGGCTGGAAGGCGATCTTCACCATGCTGGTCGTGCAGAGGAACCGTTCAGAAGCTACTCCGCGCGCCTGGATCGCAGCCCCTTTTGATGCCGCTACAATGTTACAATGTTGCTGCTCGCTCCAAGCGACCGGAAGTTGGCCGTTTTTTCCCCAAACTCTCTTAAAGCGACAGAACAAAAGTCGAAGCGTCACATAGCTGCACGGCACAGTATTCCCGGGGGCGTCGTGGGGTATGGATATTCTGGCAGATTCAGTGGGCCCAGAACTTGACAGGGGCCCTTGAATACATATAATTATACATAAAACTGGGCGGGGGGGCACAACATAACATTTTTTCAGAGCAGGGCCAGCCCTGGGTTTTGTGTCCTAGGAAAGATTCTGCTGAGCACCCCCAGCCCCACAGTAAAAAAGTTTCGTCAATTCATTTATATTACAAACATTTCAGTAGCACAGATTGGCTGGCTGCTAACTAGCTAGCTTGCCTCCATTTCGGAAGTAGTGAAATATCACTAGTGTGAATAACTGTAATGTCACGGAATGCAACCAGAGGTACTTCCTCTGATTTTTTTCACGCACCCCATTGTGCTCCCCAATGAAATAGTGCCCCAGGCCCTGTATCCGGGGGCCCATATTATCTAGGTATGTCCCTGCTGATTCCTCTACGTATTCATCTCACTGAATCAAATTCACCCCTGATCTACCAACAATTCTTAGTAGTTTCTCGGTCTTAGAAATCTGCTTTTAACAGAAGAAAACCAATGTTTTCATTCCTGTAAAATCACAAATAAGTGCAGGTAGTACGGAAAATTGAAAAACAGAAGTAAATCAGACAAAAAAATACAGAATTCCAAAGCGTTTTCTTTTGTCAAATTCCTTTATTTATGTTTTGGGCCCGGGTCTTTTTCACACGTTAAAAGCACAGTCATACTTTATAGTTTGACTATGAAGTTGAGTTTCAATTAAGAATAAAACATTTCTGATATTTGTTCTGTTTATAAACGGTCGTGCAATATGTAGATAATTGCACTCCCAGTACAGTATAGTCACATAGCATCATGCCCGTTTAGAGCTCGGAAGCGGCATGCTGTTTTAAGGGCGTCTCGGGTGCTTCGCGTGTCAGTCAGATGAAACGTGTTAGGTTGCATCATTTCATAGAGGCTGCAGGACTTCCATTAAAGCACCATTCTTTACTCATGCCCTCACTGTAACAGCCAACTCCTCCTGAATGGTCAAGGCAAAGGAAGATGTTATCACTGCCTTTATGCAGAAATCCTGATTCATGCAGAGAGAATCTTAATAATGAAATGGCTGAAACCTCCAAACAATACGGTCGGCAGTATTAACTGTAGTATTCCTGCACCATGAATGCCACCTTAGAAACAGAGAACACTGCCTTCTGCCATTTGACCAGTATACTTGACATTTCTTATATTAACAGTAGGGGGGGCCCTAGTTACTTTCAGCTCAACTATGGTTTGATTAAACACAAACACTCTGCACACTTTGCAGCCTAAATCTGTCCAGAAAATTTGCCCCCTCACTCCACCCCTACAACCCACTCCAGAAGAAACAAACCATGATGGATGTTTTATACTCAGCACACATATTTTTGTGTCATCCAAACAAAAAAAAAAAGAAATGGAAGCACAACAGATTAATCTGAAGACTATCCTCTCCATTTCCAGTTCACTGCTTTCCAGTTCAAAGCATGCAGTGCGATCCGCGACTTGGTACTCTGCTAGCTGGCACCTGTTGTGAAACCTGCTAGAGAAACTTAGTAACGCATTTACAGTCACTTTCAAAAAAGGAGACGGGGGGGGAGGGATCTGCCAGCTCCTCTGCTGAACAAACGATTAATATCTGCGATGCTGATCCAATCTGGTGAGGACGTTATTTACAGCTAATTAGTAATCAAATGTCGCATCTACAGCCTTCCTACTCCAAAATGTATTCGATAACCATTAAAAAAAAAATAATAATTAAAACATTTCAGGATTATGTCTTTGTTCCAAACACACACGAAAGAGGGAAAAATACAAAGCGAAACAAACACAGCATATGTACAAGTTCAGATGCTCTCATCCCTCCCTGAAGCATTAAGTTAAATACGCATCAGGTGTCCTACCCTACCGTATTACTCTGTAATGTTAACACTGTAGTTTGTGTTCCCAATGCCATGACGTTAATATGAATGGTCTGTCTTTCTACTATTATTATTACAGAATTTAAACGCAGGCATGGAGTTTTAGCTGGTTGAGCGATGGGCCCACACACTTGTCAAACCCAGACACCCCCCCCCCCCCCTTCGGGATACACAAATATGTGGTGCCTGTCGTCATCCACACCCTGTGCAGGAACACCGACGGTTCTGTAATCAACCTAAATCCACCTGCCAGTTGGGTTTTAAGGCTCAGCACTCAGCACGCATGGTACGAGGTTCAGTGCCTCACATTTATCGAGCGAAAGATCTCTGTCCTGCCATTTAGATTTTTGCTGAGGGGAATCTTTCCGATCGTGTCCTAATGTGCAAGGAAGCAGCAGCAGCTATGGTTCGCATTTTTTTTTTTTTTGAGGAACAACAGAAAGAAAAACAACAATAATATCAGGGAGAAGAGAACCAAACAGCAGACGACCAGTAATGCTTCCCTGTGAGCTGACAAAATGATATCCTCAGTCCCAGGACAGTTTCTGCTGAGGTCTGATGTGCATACGTTTGTCAGGGTGCCATCAGCGTGCCAACCCCCACCCCGCCCCACACCCCAGGCACATCAAGCCTCCTGTGGCACTGGCCTCTTCAGATCCCTGATCTGCTTCACCAAGTAGGTCTTCTCGTCATTGAATTGCTCGTCCTCGGTCCTGTCGTTCTGGAACTTGCTGAGAAACTCGATGAGTTTCGTCTGGTTCTTCAGCAAAATGTCCAGGATGGGCTGAGTCTTGTTGGGATTGGCAACAAAAACCTGGACACAGGAGAGCAATGCAATTAAAAACAAATGTACACAAGGCTGATAATGCCACAGCTAAACTGTAAGAGAAGAAATAAAACCACAAATCCCAAAACTACTTCAATCTGAATTTGAATTCAATTCAACTCAACTTAAATTGAATTCAGTATGTTATCAACAATCTGACACCTTATAGTCAGAAGCAGATCTGATCAAATGATAAAAGCAATAGATTTTAATTTCAGTTTTGAATTATTTTGGGAACATCCAAATCTACACTTTCATTAGCCCACTGCTAATAGTAATGATGTATTGATGTCACAAGTACTTCAAAGAAAAACTACACCCAATGTTCCACAGACCCTCCAATCAGAGGCTAAACTGTGCAGATACTGTGTCTTAAAAGCCATGCTGTGCGAGTGAGTACCTTAAACACGTGGAAGGCCTCGAACTGGATATTACGACTCTTGTCGCGTAAGAGGTTCATCATTAACTTGAGGTTTTCTGGTTTGCTGATGTACTTTGTCATGATGGTGAAATTGTGTCGGTCTAACAGAAGCTCCCCAAGCAGCTGAGGTGGCACAAGGATATAAAATAATCACGGCTGAGAAACTCCAGACAAATCAGAATTAATCATGAGGAAACGAGAACTAAAATATTCCCAATGTCCACTAGGTGGCAGCATAAGCAACAACAGTGCCTTCAGTAATGGGGACGCGGGTGCAGTGCTTACCTTCAGAGACTGTCTTTTAGTCACATAGTTTTCTGAATGGAGTAACTTTTCATATTCGCTAAAGAACTGGGAGGGAGAGAGACATACAATGAGGCCCTGTCAGACTAAGATGTTTGTTTTCATCCTAAATAAAACAGAACAAACCGGTAATTTATCACCAGAGAATGGCATAGCTATTGTTGCAGGGATGCCATAGAGGCACTGCAGTCATTCTGCTGCCATTCTTCTGCAATTACAGCTGTCAGGCATCCCGTCACCGGAAGCGTCGGGTTTCCTGCAGGGAAGCGCACGTTTGTGCGGATCACACGAGCGTGCAGACACCGTAACTCACTTTGTCATAGTGCTGCTCCAGAAATTCGGCGCTCAGCAGCTTGTGTCTCGTGAGCAGGTCCTGGGGGACAGAGAGCGGACACCGTTTGCAGGGGCGTCTGGCCCCACGAGTCGCCAGCTTGCGACACAAAGGCGGCGACGAATCTGTGCGCTTCAGTGTTCACAGGCTTCAGGCTTAAGAGGCGGAATTCAGCCCCCCGTCCACACACAGCTAAACACACTCATGCCAGAAGCTTAGAGATGATTAAAATCCGGCTGTGTTCCCAGTACTTTACACCATATTACTTTCGCATCCCACAGAGTTACCTCACCTGCCATATTGCATTACCTATTTGCCATCAGTGTTGTACTCTGATATTGTCCCATACTGGTTTGAACTGCACTGCTGTTTGTCCTTCCCCGTCAAAACCCCCCCCCCCCCCAAATCTGTGGCATGAGAATTTTGCTGTTCCTGAATACGTGTGACACTGCTAGGGACTCACTTTAAAGGTGGCGAACGCGTCTGAGGCTATGTCAAACGTGGACATCTCCACGTATCTGAAGAAGTCATGGAACTGCTCGGACCACAGGATGATTTTGGCCAGCGGCTCGTGCCGGACACACTCCCTCAGCATGATGCCGCAGTTCAGCGCGATCTCCGGAGACTCGTACCTGCAAAGGCGGCGGGAAACGAGTCGCCGACCGCGATTAGCGATCGCTGCGATCGATCGTGCCGATCAGGAAGGCGGCGGGCGGGCCGAGATACGCACCCTTTTAACAGCATGAACAGTATGTTCTGCTGCGTGCAGATGTATTCCACCGTCGGAGTCCTCGTCCCGATTTGCCGGCGGAGAATATTGTTAAAGATCTGAGCCACGTCCTTTTTGCCCTGTTTCGTAACACAAAAAAGGAGAAGAGGATCAGAATTAGTGGAACTGGTGCACGACCTATATCACGCACGCAACACAAACGCCACACAGTACCAATTCATCCACCTGACCGAATGGCTATTTTCTGAAAGCTAAGAAACCAAGCCCCCAGCTCCGTGTTTCGATTAAGGCTCTACAGACAGTGTGTCACCCATTGAAAAGTCCCGGCTTTGTTCATGCGCTCCCTCGCTACAGAATAAGAAAAAAATAGCAGGAGATGCCGCTAGACCTGTGGAGCCTGTTAAATAGTTACACTTATTTACATTCAATTATGATTCTTCTATAACTCGTTGCTCTCAGTCGGGAGCAGACAAGCACGTTGGGGTGGGGGGGGGGCTCAGGGCCCTAGGCTGACATCAGTGTGAAGGCTCAGGTGTTGCCAACTTAACCACCACCCTCTCCAATTTTTCTTAAGGTGCAGCAAGGTGGGGCAGGCAGGGGGGCTCACCTCGAAGTCAATGAGCTGCAGGTCGGCGATGAGCGTGCTCAGAAGCCCGCTGTTGTACAGCTCCTGTGCCAGCTGCGCTACTGCCTCCGTCTGCGGCTCCTTCTCGTTGGTGCCGTACAGGATCTCCTTCATGGCCACCAGGTTCTTGGACACCTCCTCGGTGGCCTGCGCAGACGGGCCACATCAGGGGGAGACCGAGAGACAGCAGAGCCCGTCTCTCAGAAGGTTCCGGAAGTGTCGCAATTAATTCCTCGGTCTAAAAATACAGCTCAGCTTCAAAAAGTTTACATGGCCTCAGTGACCAGCATCAAGAAATCTGCTGGACACAGAGATGGAGATTTCTGGTCCAGAGAGTACAAATCCAGACCAAGATTTTGTTTCAACCAACCTGTTGAGTACTCTGCGACTGTGACTCTTTATACTCAACTGGTTGGTTGAAACAACATCTTGGTCTGGATTTGTACTCTCTGCACGTTACCTTCACCTGATAGCAGAACCTCAGTCTTTTGTAAACGCCTGGCAGGAATCAGTCTTCCGCACCAGCATTCCCGATAAATAGCGCTTCCACCTCCTACGCCAGTGTCTGACTTCGAGGTGCTTCGGACGTCTTACCTTCTCCGCCTTCTTGTCGGAGATGTCCTGCTTTTCCAGCACGGACATGCTGTCCTTAAGGTTCTTCACGATGTCCGCCGGGGACTTGTGGGACTTGCCGAAAGGGAACGGCATGACTGGGGCTCGTAGCACGAGTAGTGGAAGGGCACCTGTCCACCTGCGGGCACAGGAAGGGGCGGCTCAGGAATGCCCACGCGGCTCGTTTAAAAAACAGACAGAGGCTGCTCGAGGAGCAAAGGATTCTGCATCCAACACATGCAGTCCTGTATCTCAGTAAGGAGAACATCACACTGACCATGCGAAGTTCGAATCCCAGCAAGTACACGCAGATTGTAAGCCCTCCCTCTAGTGTAAGTTACTTTGCATAAACTTGTCAGATCGATGAAATGTAAACATTCTTATTAGTTTTTTACAAGCCTGCATTACCACACACACCCATCATCTGTGCGACCACTCCTGGTCATGATATCTCAAATGTTAAACTCAAAACACTGCTGAGAACCTCCACCACCAACAGAGCAAATGAACATACAAATCCAGAAAGATCTCCTCTGATACCACAGTCAGACTAGCTAATGGCAGAACACTGAGATGTTTTTCCAGGTGACTCCAGAGAGCATAACTCAGCATGCAGTCAACAACACGGCGTCACACGCGGCGATACGCAAACACCCTCAGGTACAACTTCTCTGCAAAGTGACAAACATTTCATTTTTCTTCTCTCTTTTTCTTTCTTTCTCTTTTTTTTTTTTAATTTGAAGGGCGGGTCACCGCTTCAAGCCAAAACTGCGAGACATCCTGGGTTTCAAAGTCACATTTTCCTGATTTTAGCTCCGGGTCACTGAAACAGGAACGACCAGGAGACGTAATCCAGCAAAGCGAGTTAATATTCCACTCAGAGTCATTAAACGGCTCCTGGGCGGGACCCGCAAAATGTCACTCAAGGAGCAAGTAAAAAGTCAAGCTGTGCCACTTAGTGACACTGTGGGAAAGCTGAGCCGCGACAGGACAAATGAGCGGACGGAAAACCTGTTTCACAGGCCGTCACCACATATGCATTATTATGGAATCATGAACACGCAGATGAGGTTACAGCATAAAGCAGTTACACAGCACTTAATAGAGCTTTACAGTAGCTACACGCCTGGCCGTTGATAAATGCACCTGGACCAGGGGCAACTCTAGGATATGACCTCTAAGTTTGGGGGGGATTTCACTCCTCCATGTTTGAATTTGCTGAGGAGGGATCACCACACCACAATGTAAGGCCGAGGGTACGAAATGTAAACAAAAATCTGGGACAAATTGCTAAATGGTTTTATAGCAATCATTTTTCAGGGGGACTGAGACAAAAAAAGAGGAGCTGAAGCCCCCCCTCCCAAAAAAAAATAAAATAAATGGGTCTATAACAACCTGTGGTCTGGACTAAAATCCAGGGCTCTGACACATATTGAAGAACACACAGATCACAGAGGAGAATCCCAGAGCTGTCCAACAGCTGGTCAAACACATAGCTGGCTATGCACTGTGATAAGGGGCTCTGCAGGGAAATTAAGAGCAATATATCACATTCATTTTATCCTCAGCAGGCAACCAAGTATCTACCAGTGTCTGGCATGTCGGGCCAAACTCTGGCAGCAACCCGCACTTCCTGACTTCTGTGGACCCAGACCTGTTTTAACTTAATACACCTCCCCCAGGTTCAACCTTTCCAGCCCCCCAACTAAGAACAGCTATCCTTGAGCCCAGCCAACCAGAACCTTACCCAAATGAAACAAGTCCCCCAAAAGCGCCAGTCCCACTACCCAGACAGGCGTAGCGACCGAAGGCCAGCCTAAAGGCACGGCAGATAAGCATTCCTCAGATTCCCCTGGCATTCTGCTCACCTACTTCCTAACATGTTTCTCTGAGACTTTGGCACAAGCTCACCCTGTCTGTGACCCTCCCACTCTTCCTATCTACGTTTTTAGAAGCGTATATAAATGCGTAGAAGACAAACCGGGCTCTGTACAAACTGTGCACCTTGTTTGCCAACAGTTGCTGTCAGCCGTTTAAACACGGACCCTGAGTGGCCGATTGAACGCTGAAAGGCAGCCTCACACAGTGCTGGGGTTCTCTCAGTCTTTCTCTCTCTCTCTCTCTCTCTCTCTCTCACACACACACACACACACACACACACACACACACACACACACGTTCAGTGCGGCTACGCAGGGCACACTCTCCCTCGTGTCCGGATCAAGACCTGTAGTGTGAATGAATGGGCAGATCGATCACATTCATGCCGTCACACCCCGACCAGGGCTCACGTACCTACGGGCACCGAAGCAGCCTGTAACGAGAGAGACAGAACCACCCACCAGGAGAGACTCCGATCAAGCCATGCCCCCCAAATAATGTTAAAATAATGCCCAACTGTCTAAAGCCATAACCCCACTAGCATGGGAGATGCGTTCGAAGCGTTTCCATCGGTCTCAGATCCAGCCTTGAAACAACACTACAGAAAAACACACAACATAAACGCGAGAAGCGACGAAGGGCGTGAGGGTACTGCACACCGGCCGAAACAAGCAGAGGCATAATGTACAAACGCTCCGGACCTCTGGGCCGCGCTAGGGCGGGCCTTCGGGAAGGCTCATCGCTTCTTCAGCTCATCACTAACCGTAACCACAACCCCGGATAACTGGACCGAGCCTTTCAAACCGCTTCGCCGTTAACTCCGATGTGTACAACTCAATAACAAAGCGACAAACGCCGCCCCGCTGGAACAATCGCAGCGGCCGGCCGGGGGTAAGCTGCAAAGAGAAATGAAAAGGGCAGAATAATGGCTTTGGTGCTAAGGGCTTAGCCTGCATGCCTTGCAGGGCGACGTAGACCTGGCGAAAGCATGCATGCTAAGCCTTTAGCAGCCGAGCCCGTATTTCGTTCTTTTTATTATACTTTGCAGCTTCCTCCGCCGCGCGCCCTGCCTCCCGAGGCCCGGGGAGCTTCCGTGCGCCCAGCCTGCATGATGCGCCCGCGGCTCCGCCACAAACCTTGCCAACACGCCCGCCTCGCCGTGTTATTATCGCCGTTCTTGTTCTCTTGTTTTTGATATTGAAATATTCCAGTTGGAGGTGGAAAGTGCCACCGGGCTGTCGTTCTCGTTCCGCTTCTTTCCGCCGCCTTTACGGCGCTCCGTGCAGCCAGCGCCCCGCGTCTTCGCCGCTGCGTTCGGACTCCGGTACTCCGTGTCTCTCCGTGAGTCTCTGTCTTTGCGTTTTTTCCGTTTCCGCTTCGTCGGAAGGCAGGCAGGCAGGCAGGCAGCCGGGTCTACACCGCCCCGCAAGGCGGGTGCTGGTCACAGCAGCAGCGCCTCTCCGCGGACGAGCGTCTCGGCCTTGCGTAAAACCCCGATTGCCCCATTGCTTTCCTCCCAGAAAGTATCGTTTCCGGCCTCACTGCTATTAGTGTCTTTTTTTGTCCATTTCTTATAACCGTCATTGACACAACAGCCCCTTACATTAAAATTTTCATGTGCAAGAAATACAAAAGAAGTCTTAGTGAAGATTCAACATAACTTTATTTCACCCCCCCACTAAAGCGCGGTGTGTTTTATGTTATTATTTTAATTTTCTTTTATGAGTGTTTTGCATTTAAGCTCCTTGTATCACTGCGATGGCGATACATTCATGACACATGTATCTTTAAATCTGATTAAAGTAAAGTGTTACATTGCTGCTCAGTGAAAGTCCGCCCGCCGCAGAGTGGAAGCGCAATATGAGGAGTTTGCGCATTCGGTTAATGTATTAAATGCAATGTCTTCGATCCTACCGACGACGCAAGAGGGCGCTCGTGTGTTTCACTGCACCGGCCTATTGTCACGTCCGTTGTGCAAGTAAACAAAATATCGCCTAACCTTTGACCTACATAAATTTGTAACGCAATGTATGGCGCAGTTAACGCTGACTTGAAAGGATTTGTTTTAGAATTGATTATTTCTGTAGTTTATCATTTTTTATAATGTTGCAATTTGGATCAAAAGGGTGCTGATAATATGATAACATGGGATGGATAAAAGATAAATAAAAGTTAATGGGAATTTTAAAATGTACCTCCGCCGTGTCAGTCCATGGATTAGGTGTGGTTTAATAATGCGGCATGACGTGTGGTAATAGCCTACTAAACTATGCCTAACGATGGCAGCCTTTAGAACGGAATATAGGCTTATTTCTCGGGAACCAAGTCTGCCGTTCACAAGAATAGAAATAATTCTAATTAGTAAACTGGGTCTGGAAAGCCGCAGTGTCCGCTGAAAGGGTAAGTGAAAAGAGGCCTTTGTGGTGTTGTCATTCCCACGCTAATTCTGATTTGGAGACGCGTGGCCAGATGGTGGGGCAGATGAGCGCAGAATCCTTAAGTCCTCCCTACAATACCTCTAAAGAACTCCGAACCAGCTACCGGAGAAACTGTAATTCGGCCTTTGGGGTGACATAATCCTCCGCTCTGAGTGGTCAGCAGACTTATGCAGTGATAGTCTAAAACAAATTATTCTTATTTCCCAGCGTGCCTTATCTGGTAAGCTATGGATTTGATGCAAATACAAATTTGTTAGTTGCCCTGTTACATATTCACAACATTCCTTCGATCATGTCAAACTATAGATACTGATTTCTAGATGGAATATCTGCCTACTGATGTTCGCTCAAAACAGTTCCCCGGTTTATTACAGTAAGGCGATAGAAAGTTGTGAGGCGACCGTGGCAGGTCTGCCTGGCTTGTACCCGTTTCACGGCTGCTTTTTTCCTTTTCTTTCTTATGCCAGTGCGGGACACTTGCCCAGTATTAATGTGCTGCCGTCTGCTGGGTGCCGGCAGCCGCTGATTAAAAAGGCAGCGCCTGACGGCACGCAGGTCGCGTGGCCAGATGTCTTTCTGCGCATTGTGCGGGGTCCATTGTACTGAGCGAGCCCCTTCACTCCCCATGAAGCTCTTTAGATCTTCAAACAAACACTTGCCACATTCGGCGAATACGCTAAGCCTCAGGGAATTTCGGACAAAAGGGACTAGCATCATTCTTCCTTAAATTCAGATTTACAGGTGTTTTCTGTTTTTAAAGAAGGGACCAATTTCCTGAATATGTACAGCAGTGCCGCACGTGCAGTTTCGGCTACCCATCCGTAGTCTCGTGGATAGATTGTAAAATCACTTTTAGGCGAATGACAAGTAGGCCTATGTTTAACCTGCCATCAAGAAATAATAGACGCGAAAGATTAGATAATCATAATGTTTTTTTTTTTTTTTTTTTTTTTTTTTTTAGGATAACCGCGTCGAATCATATTAAAAGTCAAATGTCGAATTATTACGTCTATAATAATACCATAGCCCGAACATTCATTTAATAACTCAATTTGTACACTTTATATTTATTTACAATACATAATTTTCATGCTTGCTTTTATAACTTATCCTTATCACATTTCCCTAGATTTTGTTTTAGCTAAGTTTAGTTTACCTTTAGTTTTTTTGTTTTTGTGTTCTGTGTGTATGAGGAGCAAAGCGCCTACACCACGCAAAATTCTTTAGATGCATGCACACTTGGCTGATAAAATTGATTCCGATTCTGATTAGCCCTGTGTCAAATAGGCCTACTCCGTGCCACACGTGTTGGCATTATGATGTCAGCACCTGTCACCTCACACGTACTAGTCGTTTGCACCTGTCGAAACGCTATACTCTGGGCACTTCCTCTTGGAGAAGTTGCAGAGGTAGCCTGCACCGGTTCTTTGTGAGTTATTACATTCTTCATGGCGATTAAATGGAGCTGAATGCTAGCCTTTTGTCCGGCGCAGTTTCCCACGTCCCGGCATTCGCCTGGCAGTCGCGTGTCTCAAGTCAAACAGACCCGCTGCCATGAATCCCAAAAGCGGCGACCAGCGAGCGGGACATCTGCCCCCTCCATTGAAGAAGGGATGAAAAAAATATATAACAGATGTTCCAGATTTTCAGTGATCGCGCCCCTATTCGCTGAAAAATTAGATATTTTTCCCAACAACCCAAAAATGAGTTTTCAGTTATTAGTCATTACAATTAATTACATTAAGACAGAAGTTATGAACATTTATTTTTTTCCCCAAGCACTGTTTGGAATATTTGTATAGTATTGCTGGCTCTATGTTTTATTCAGGAACAAATCAGGATTGTAGGCCTATTTGAATGACATTGCACAAGCTTTGGGATTTGTTGTTTTTCCATCCATCCAACCAACCATCTTCCAACCACTTATCCTGCGAGGAGTCACAGGGGTTCGAAATTAAGGTTATTTTGAAATGAACACTTGCCAAAAAAGAAAAAAAAATGGAAGGTTATAATGCGTTATGATCTCATTGCACTGTTTCCAATGCGTCAGGACACCGACACTCGGTAAAACAATAATCGACACCGTCCAGGGAAAAAAAAGCCTAAGGAGAATGGGCGTTAGAACGTATTCTGCGAGACCTCAGGGGATAGGTTTCGCCTTTTCTCCGGTAATGCTGTCCCGATTCATTGAGAATGAAAGGGCCGCGCCGTCCCCAGTGTAACGCCAGTAATAGCAGACTCTTGTTAGTGCCTGGGAACGCCGGGCCAGCGCTCCGCGCGCCGCGGACCACGTGACGCGCCCTAATAGCGAAACAGAAGGTTTCACTAGGGTGCACATTTCCAGGCTGGACATCTGTCGCTTTTTCTCTTTATCGGGCGGGCAGCGCAGCTATTGAAAAGAAGCAGTGACCTGTCAGTCTTGACTGATGGGAGCGGGCCACTGGGATCGACCCCATGTGTGGGAAAATACCTCAGCCAAAGATCTCCCACATTCACATGCTAATCCTGCCCTTATAAATAAGAGGAGAGCAGAGCGCGGAGGCCTTAAAGACGAGACAGAATCCGCTCCAAGAGAGAACAGGGGAAAGTCGCGGTTCATATCCACCAAGCTAGGGAGATGACGGCCACCGCCGTGACCCACAACGTGGAGAAATTGTCGAGCGCTAAAGAAGAGAGAAAGGTACAAAGAGCTTTAACAAAAATATAAAGTAATCTCGTTGGATTAGTCCTGGTAGCACGAGATGTCAGGATGATATGCAGTTCCTAATGCTAGTTTTGTTGATGCCTGCAGCTGATTTGGTATATGTTTCGATTTTAGCTGAGAAAGCCACTAATTGAAAGAAAAAGACGAGAAAGAATAAATAATTGTCTCGATCAACTGAAAGAAACCGTTGTCGGCGCTTTCCGACTAGATGTAAGTATGCGACTATAAGATTATACCTCGGGATAGAAACGAGTTAAATAGCTGTAGTATGTGGTAGCTACTCTCTAAAAGTATTTCTTTTAGTAAAATATTCGTGTATTTCATGGCAGCAATCTAAACTGGAGAAGGCTGATATTCTTGAAATGACAGTGAAGCATCTGCAAAATATTCAGAGCAACAAATTCTCCGGTAAGTGTATACTCAAAACTTCAAAAATAAATTTGAGAAAAGCGAAGATGTTTACTTAAGAGCCGTTCTTATTTTGGACAGCGGGGGGCAGTATACACGCAAGTTTTAGAACACAATGAAGATAAACCGGCTCTCCATTCATTTCGTTTACACCCGTTTCACGAGACCTATAGGCCTAGAGCCGTGACTCATGTTCAACCACTCTTTTTATTACAGCTGACTCCACCGTAGGGTTGGAGGCCCAGCAGAAATACAGCACGGGCTATATCCAGTGTATGCACGAGGTTCACAATCTGCTGTTAACCTGTGAGTGGATGGATAAAACACTAGGCTCTCGTCTGCTCAACCACCTGCTCAAGTCGCTCCCGCGTGCTACCGAGGATACCCCGCCCGCTGTGACGTCCATGGCCCCGCCTCCTCAGCAAACGCAGGAAAGCTGCAGCCCCGGCCCTGTGCTGCCCTCGAGCCGTGCGTTCGGCGTGGCTGCCGCTAAGGCCCAGCAGAGCGCGGGCACCCGCGATAAGGCGCTCCTGTTACCGGGCAACCAGCTATTTAACAACCAGCACATAGCCACACTTGACATGTGGCGGCCGTGGTGACGGGAGCAAACTGAGGCAGCCCTCTGGTTTTGTTTTTGATCTGCGTGTAGACTCTTTTCCTTATGTATCTTATAGATATGCTTCTCAGAGCACTTGTGGGGCAGTCCTGTTCCCGAATAGATGTGCTGCAGACCTCAGTACTTCCACAGAAGTAAACCTCTTGTAGCCTGCATTGTAGAAGGCTATTATTCAGCTATTTATTGTATTAACTCTTAATTTATTAAATAAGGAATACTTGCTTTAGATTATTTCCTCTCTTTTGTATGTAAACGTATTAACCCAATAATAATAAAATGAATATTTAATCCACACATTGCTCACCAGGCGTAACCTACTCTGTGAAGATCTGCATTACACTCGTCAACTATTTGACTATCCAAACATAGAGTAACATTCGTATATTTTGGGAACATATCACACAAATATAACTAAGTATGAATGCCAAGTAATTCTGGTTAAAATATTAACCTAAATGAAATATTTTTAAGTTTTTCCCAAATTTCACAGTTTATTAAATATACTAAAACAGAGCCCTACACCCGAAATACATCTCACACTGTCACATATCCAAATAGAAAAATGCTTTTTTCAGAGTTAGTTACCATGTTTCAAGACAACTGCATTCCACAGATTATAACGCAGAGCGATGTGACGTTTCATCAAACACGTCATATGACGTTATGAGCATTACAATATCCCAACATCAAATTACATCTGTATGATATGTATGCAGATGTTTCATTAGAAATCACAGGACATGTTTACATGTCATTTAAGTCTCTGATTGCTTTTCCTTTATAACGTGGTCCAATCAACAGGTATAATCGAGGGCAAGACAGACAAGGATCAGACACTTACCGATTCATGGCACATGCAGGGTCCTGAAGTCGATAAAATTAAGCGAAGCGTTTAAGTGTATTGCTCGCACTGTCCAGTTGTGTGCACGACAAAAGAAGCAGGCTGTGAAGTTATTTTTGAAGAGCCAACTAGAAGTCACAGGGAGAAATGCGTAATGTCTGTCAATATATCCCTGATATCAACATCAAAAAGCGAACGTTTCCTCTACCTCAGGCAACATCCGGTTCTTCATTCAGCAACACTTTTCAGTAATGTTTAATTTAAAAAGTGAGGGTGTAGGCGTTTTTCATTACTTGTGTAATGATACAGACTCTTTACACAATGCAACGCACACAGAAACACATTAGGCTATATACATCGTTGAGGTATATTTGAAGAATGATGCCATAATTGCTGAATTGAGGCGCCAACTGAGCTTGAAGCCGGGCACACTGTCCATTTTCTCTTACCCTCCAAATTTACGTTCTGCCCATATTATACCAGGCTTGCCATAAAAATAATTATTTTTCTGAGTTTTTTATATCTCATGAAGAGCAGGAATCTCAAAAAGAGCCCCCCTCCCCACCCCCATCTTCTTATAACCTAATGTGTCACGTAAGTCGATACTTAAAATTGTTCGACTGAAAGAGGTTTTTGCATCTATCTATCTATCTATCTATCTATCTATCTATCTATCTATGTGTGTGTGTGTGTGTGTGTGTGTGTGTGTGTGTGTGTGAGAGAGAGAGAGAGAGAGAGAGAGAGAGAGAGAGAGAGAGTGTACATTATGAATTGTTCCAAAAGGGCAATAAATAAAGTATTTGTAATATACCCTTCACGAACTATTGTATTGTACCACATAATGCTCGCCTCAGTTTATGTTATTCTAAGTTCTCTCTCGACTCTCTGAGGTTTATGTCTAAACGAAGGCATGTTAAATGTACAATCAATAAACATGAAATGAATAAGTCGACGGGGGCAAAGACTACTGCTGCAGCTTCACAAAAAAAGTACCGTAACGCGAAAAAAAAATCAAAGAGACTACAGGCGACGTAACTACGAGCTGCTTTTCAAAGGCAGCGCGCGGATAAACCATGCAAGGAGGCAAGGAGCTGGACGATGACGAGGTGCCAAAGTCTTCCATTTCAAAGGCCAGGAACAGTGCTTTTATGCTGGAATCTGTTTTACTACCCCATTATTGTGATCCTGTGGCACAAACGGATATTTAGAACGTAAACGCGTATGATCTACTTATATTACCTGCAAAGAGTGCTGTAACCCAATACATCATCTTGTTCTAACAGTCTAGCTAATCGCGTGTGGCTCTTCGCGTCTTACCAGCAGACCAAACATCACTCAAATAACCCATTCAAAACATATTAACCACTTTCAGACATGTTTATAAATATTCCCTTTACCCGACAAAGCTTAAATTGGCTGTGATTATGCTATGTTTAAATACCTAAATATGCAGCCGCAAGAAAATCAGAGGGGGGCTCCGAATGATCGAGAACAAATGAAGCGCGAGCCAACACCTGTCACTTTCTTTGGGGACCGGCCGTCGGTGCCCTGATTAAATTCATTTAGTCTGAGGGGCTGCAGCTTGCAGCTGCCAACTGTCGGCATCGCATTACATTCAGGGGACCTCGCGGGCGAGTCCCCTCGAGAGTCAAATAAAGGGGAACAACAAAAAGCATAAAAGGATAAAACGCAGAAACCCCTCTAATTTGACCCGTAATTTCAGTTGCATAGTCTCTCTGGCACCAACGCAAAGATAATTCGGAGTTGAAAAAAAAATGCCCGTGTGGCAATTCAAATAGAATTTCAGTACATTTCAGGTCGTTTCATATGCACTTGTGTTTTGGGCAGGCTTAGAACTTGTTGCATTGTAGCCTACCAGTAACTGCATCAGAAAATCCAATGATTGACTTTTTTTTAATCTGTTATAAGGGCAAAAAACGTACTGAATATTGCACTTCATATCTACAGACGATCATAGCGGTAGTGTTATAATTTGTTTTAGCCTAATATACTTTCGAATTAAGCTAGTAAAGATCTTCCTTATCGTGTAGGCATGTGCGTTTCTGTCAACACATTAAACATATATTAATGTGTGCTTTAAATGACAATTTAAGTTAGTTTGCGTTAAAGTTGCTTTAGTAGTGCGCGTGTAGTTACTCTACCACTTCAAGAAAAACAATTAAACCATATAGATTCATTCATATAGATTAGTGTATAATATGAAGTGCTTAGTATAAACGTGCTCAGATAGAATTCAAGTTTGATAGTTTGAGATAATTAGAATAAGCGAAGAATTTAGATGAATGGCCGCATAACAAATCGCACATTAATTGTTCTGACTTAGTTTACGTATCCAGTATTTATTGTTCAGCTGTCCTTTATTCTAGCTGCCTGATACTCGGCAGAAATACAGTTTTGTTTCGTGTGTGTGAAATGACAAAGTGACTTTACTTTAATTTCGCCCAGTAAGACGCTGCCTGCGAAATGTCACTTTTGCCGGTGAACTCGGGTCCACCCCCTGTTCGAGCTGCAAGCCGCAACTACAACCGCAGTAAAGACAATGCGCTTCGCGTTGATTGGCTGAAACTGGATGCGCTTTGGTGTTTCTTGAATAACATGGCCAAACCTTTTATTGATATGTAAATCTGACCGTATAAATACCACCTACAAGCTGAAGGTACTAACAGCGTATTCTGCCTAAGCAGTGCTATTCGCTGGACTATTTGCTGGGGGCTCTATTGCGTACGTCTGCCAGCTGCCCCCGAGAATCCCAACCTTAACTGTGGATTACAAACACCGCTTTCTTCTTAGCCTGGGTTACAACCAACATGGCCCCTGTCTTCCGAGCTAACAAAGCTGAATGTGGCGCCGTTGAAGAAGAATACTACGGTATTAAAGGAGACAGAAAGGTAATGACAGTGACTGTACCCGTAGGAGACCTGGTCCAGTCTCTTTAAACTGAACCCCGCGATATAATTTGCAGTTTTACCGTGTGCATCACCCTCCCTTTCAATAGGCAAGAAAACCTTTGGTGGAGAAGAAGAGACGGGCACGAATTAATGAAAGCTTGCAAGAACTCAGGATTCTGCTCTCTGACACTGATGTAAGTTTTCAGTTAATGTTAACACCTATTCATCTGTCAAGTTATTTCTTTTGTAGGGGCGAATTTTAACCACATCTGCATTTTTTTTTTGGATTAAACATAATCATATCACCAACATGTTTCCCACAGTTACAATCTAAAATGGAGAATGCCGAGGTGCTTGAAATGACTGTGAAACGAGTTGAGCATGTCCTCAGAAATCGATCCCAAGGTAGGTTTTTGTAATCTTTTTCTTGGGTAATATTACCGAATCCGGGCACCTGAGATCTATAAAGCGTGATAAGGATTGCTTTTCCCCAGTTATGTGGGCGGGTGTACTTGACTTCCTTCATGTATGTTTTGACAGAATCTGATGCTATGAATCGCGAGGCGAGCGAGCGCTTTGCAGCTGGTTACATCCAGTGTATGCACGAGGTGCACATGTACGTGTCCAGCTGCCCGGGCATCGACCCTACGGTCGCCGCGGAGCTCCTGAATCATCTCCTGGAATGCATGCCTCTGAACGAAGACAATTTCCAGGACATGCTTGTGGATTTAATGTCGGACGTCTCCGACAGCAGCAGCAGCAACAGCACTTTGCCTACCGGCAATGGGAGTGGTGTCACTTCGGCCGCAGTAGGGGGGATACGCGAAGTCACCTCCGCCTTCTCCCCAGCGCCATCCACTACATCCACTACATCCAGCGATGACTTCTATTCAGACCTAGATGAAACTGATGTGGAGCACAGTCATAATTCCTCAGAAGACCATGCAGTCCAACCCACGACGGCATATTTAAAATCTATATGGAGACCGTGGTAGGACTCTATCCAGGACCACAATTTGTACCGAGAAGCGTGAACTACGTTCATGTTTTTCAGTTGGATTCAAACTTCCACTATTAACATGTTTGATGGAAGTGATTTATGAAAGCAGCTTCCAGCACTGTTCCCGTCAGGACTGTTTTGTAGGCCCAAATAAGTCGTTTTAGTGGAAGTGTCACCAAATTAAGAGTATTTTAACTTGGATTTCCACTGAACTACAAACTTACAGTTAAATACACAGAAAGTTAAGCATTCACGGTTCTCTCATATCATCGGCAGAATGTGCTATGAACTATTTTACGCTCAGCAGATATGTGTCTCTGCCTTCAGTGAAGGTATAGGTACGTTACTAACTAGAAATAGAAGTTATTTTTGATAGTCAGACATTAATTGCAGGTGCCGCCAATAGATCGATACACCGTACGTGTATTTTCTGTGTATGTCTAGTGACTTGGTCTAAAATGTATTAAGAAACTAATTTAATTCAGATATACGTGATTAGATTCTACTCATGCTGCAGATTTGTTAATTCGTACTTTTAAATGTAATTCTATCCCAAGTAGACCTACACCTGTGCGGCATTTTTTCGTCAATTCGCGCATGTTCTGGAGCATGGTGAATTATTTTCTTGTTATACCGTTTTCCTCCACCATGATTTGCCAAATAAACACGGACTGTATTTACCAGTTGTTATCTATAGATTACTCTTGAATGACCATCTATGCTGTGGGAAAAATCCAAAATGTATCACCCTCCCTGTTCCATCGATTGATCAGATACAAACCGGTATCATAAAAATCAGAAATCTACATTATTTAAAACCGTTTATGTTACTCCCCGCCCTCGCTTTCATCACACTGTAGACAGGCCACAATTTCCTTTCCTAAAAAGCGCCATAGTGTCGCCTTTTCTTCAAAGACGGTGATCGTTCGGTGTGGGCTCACACACGGCTTTGAAACATGAAAGGTGAAAATGACGTCTTTAATCTGCTGTTACTTAAATTTACAAGCAACCAACTTTGATATATTGAAACATGAGAGAAAAAAGTAAATGTAAATCATACATGGGTATTGGTTTTGACAAGACATTAATTTTACGCCTGACAATTACAATCTGGCTTAAATTGGTTTTGTAATTTTGGTTTTACCTTGCAGAACATACATGCTTTGCACATCAGTAACTAAAAACGCTCAAGTAAACCTGAGCACAAGTTCTCGGTGTATAGTAATATTTGTTTCAAAACCGACGAAATGTGCTGCATATAAAAGCAAATACCGTACATTCCGTCGCATCCCAATACACCGACGACTAGTTCATATAACTGGTTTCTGGGATTAGACAGTCCCACGCGGCAGCTTCCGAAAATAACCGTGGAATCCCCCGCCAGTGGTGGAATGTCGTTAAGTCTGACAACAACCATCGGGACAGTGTGAGATCAACATGTATGTACCGGCAAAACGGTTCGTATTTCCCACGCGAATAGGTTTAATTTCTGGTTATTAAAGTATCAGATTTCAGAATCTAAAGTATACAATATCAAAAAATGTGGTTTCTGCGCTGGAGTGTTTGCAGTAGAATGTACACAATTTGCATTAAAACGTGTTATGCGTGGGGTCAAACCGTCTGTAAATCATTTTATAAATGACTAAGAATTTTCCCCCGGGATCAATTAAAATAATCTGAAATCAACGCCTATTGCTGTAGCGTATGACGCTGCACATCAAACCACTGGTTCGCTTTCGCCAGGTGACAGGGCGGCTCTGCAGACGGAGTTAGGGGCATCTTTCTCCGGAGGTGTGATTGTAGGGATTCACACCCCTGCACAACTGGGGAAGGTGTCAGGAGAGAGATCCATAAATTGACAAGCGAAACCTTTGATCTCGGCTGAAACCCCAGTAGGCAAAAAAACTACTAGCTAACACCCGCCCGAAGGCTAATCGGGAAGTGCCTCGAAAGCTACAAGTCACCGCTAACTAAAACAAGCTAAAATAGTGTTCATTTTATATTTCAGAGTACATGCATGTTCCAAAGCTGGCGTGAACGTTCCTGAGATATAAAACCAAAGCTTGGGTTTTGTTCATTTTCGAACCTGAAACAAAAGTCGACATGACAGAAGCAGCAAACCCGGCAAAGGGCTTTTAAAGTCCAGAAACACCCCCCCCCCCTATTGATTATATATATATTGTATATAAGTAACTGCAAATTTATGCAAATTGGGTGGTTTAATTAATACTCTATTTACTCTAAACATGTGCAACTCATTCGGGAACAGTATCCATCATCCGTGAAGACATTGTTCGTGGGGTTATTGTAAGACAGGACATGAACAATGCTTAAGTTAAATAATTACCAGCATTTATTTACAAATACAGTTTTACAAATACGCGCCCGTTTAAATCAGCCCCTTTTATCAGCGATCGCTTTTACACACAAGGCCTCTTCGAAACCGACCTGGGTTGTTTTATTCCGCTTCCACATTTGGACAGAACCAAAAAAACTAAAAGAGCACCGACACACATTTATTTATTCTCAATATATATTGTCATTGGCTGTTGAGTTCAGCTCCTTGAGTAGATAGATAGTACTGAATAAAACGAATGAGGGTTCCCTAAAAGGCATGTCGTCACGCTAGTTATATCGCAAACCCAGATTTGATGCTGGCACATTAGCTGCTTATAATAGGGAAATGGTCCCTTGGGTGGGCTACACTGCCAGGCGAGACAGCCTTTTCAGCTTCTGCAGTCGGCCACCGAAAGCGGGTAAAGGGAGAGACGTACTTCCCTGGGAGGTAAAGACAGAGAGACGCGCATCCGGATGAGGTCCGCGCTGATCTCTATACCTCCCGACTACCGCACGGAGACAAAAGAAAATGAGGGTCTGACGGGCGGTGGGGGTTTAGAGAGAACAAAGGGTAGGACGGAGGTGCACGGAGACGACTGCCCACAACCCAAAGAATTAACACAGAACACGCCTCGGATTAACAACATAGTCGCTTTTCTTTAAAAAACGATTGGTTTCTTTTTATTAAACTTCTGTATGAACTCTGTCAAAAAAAAGCAGACATTGCTACACCACCACAAAAAAATACAGAGAATGTGTCCGATGCAAAATTATTAGAGCCCCTAAAACAGCAATGCGCGTTAATTTCAGAAAATAGTGCACCTTGAAATACGGGGAAACTACTTTTCAGAAATTGACCATCCTCTAGGTAATTTTCTAGTACAGTCATTACTGCACGTTCAGTTACAAAACAATACTGACAATAGTCATTGGTTTGAAAAATATATTTGTGACCTAATGCTAACACAATACAAACTTCACTGGGGAAAATTAATAAATAAATTTTAACTTGTTTCTCACAAAATTTCTCACAGGACAAATGCAAGCTTTACATTAAACAACAGGTATAACAGTTTGCTAGGTTGTTTTGGTCCAGACAGTCAACACATATGCTGTAGGCCCTATATATAGTAGCAGCGGAAATCGTTCTCCCTTCTTAATCCACCAGGTTTGCCATAGAAAGCCTTTTGATAATGTTTTCATATAGAATATTCATGTAGTTGCCATACATTTTGGCAGAATTACCAACCTGTCGATTTTGCTGGGATTTTAGAGCAATTACCATCCAAAGGGATGGCAATCATGAATCGTAATTACTAATACACGTCACAGAAATCAGTGCTAAAGCATAGTGATTCATAAATACACTTTTAAAGTACACATTCAAAATGTAATTTGCATGAATTCTTTTCACTGCTTTGTGAAAATAGTCCAAAGTTTTGTAAATAACATTGGCCAATTGATTTGTAAACACACATATTTTCAAAGTAAAAGTAACTTAAAGAAAATAATATAAATATTTGGATTTCAAATTCTATATCTAATTATATACCAAACAAAGCTGATCATCTCTCCCGTAAAATTACACGGGGGACTTCAGTACAAGAGCACACTCCCCCACATATAAAAGTTTAGTAAACCCTGCTTGTTGTGCCTGACAGCATTCAGAACTTCATAATATCGTCTCAGATATTAAAACATAAAAAGAGAGGGAACATAGGGACACCAGGGAAACTAAGAAAAGGGCGAAATGACGAGTCCCTGATTTACAAGCTAACCCATGAACACAAATGAAGACCGACACGCAGACAGACACGCAGACAGAAACGCAGACAGACACGCAGACAGACACGCAGACAGACGCTTCATGGCCTCCTTCCTGGGTCGTGTTGGGTAGGCAGCATTGCCCCCAATGCATTTCCGAAGGCTCAGAGGCTCCCAACACAGCGCCAACACCTCAGGATCCCGGGCTCAGACTGGGGGGGGTCTACATTTAGTGGTGCGTCACCACCGAAGCATGAAGGTGTGCGTAACATGGGACTTGCCTGTGCCTGGGGGCTGTGTCAGTCTGCAACAGTGCACATAGGGCCTTGGCGAACAGTGCGTCGGTGTGGTCACAGGCTATGCATTACTGAAGGGCAGGCTCTTTGTCGGGAACCGTTTGCCCTGTAGGGGACACCTCTCCACCCTTCCGGCAAGGGTCGTCCTCACTCGCCTCCCCCAGTGTGCCCAGCTCCATGCCAGGCAGGCCGTCGTCGATGGGGCCCGACGGGCCTGTGACCTCACAGCACATACACTTCTGCACAAATACAGAGTCACATTTTACTGAACTGCACACGGGACATAAAATACAACATTTTGAAATGCTGGTCATTCACTTGCTGGTGCTGCCTGGATGTTGCACCGATCTTGTGCCCCCCCCCCTATTATGAAGAAAAAAAAAAGAAAGGCCCACCTTTACGTCGACAGCCTTGGGCAGACACCCTTTTAGAAGCCAGGGGTGCACCTCCATCAGCTCCTTCTTCTGGTCCTGGGAAAAGCGCGGCTGGCTCTTCTGCATCTGCCGCAGCCGCTCCCGATCCTCCTTCAGCACCTTCTGCATGTCCCTGGAAGCCAAAGCAGAGTGGAGCCCATAAACACCTGAAAATCTCACCTTTTTTCCCCCTCAATGTCACACAAGGGGGCCATTCCAGTCTTCAGAGGCCCCTCAGGTAAATAAGCATAAACCCAGCAGGCATTTCACAAGAAAAGGGTCATGTAATTGCGCAACACTGTAACCTAGTGGCCAAACACAGTAACTGCATGCAGTGGGGTCTGCAGAAACTTCTGAATGGGGAGGCTGTCAGGGGCTTGTTATATTTTTGGGGGTGGCCACACCATATTATGGGTCTTATATAGTCCCGCTTAAAAAAATGAAATACTGCATATTATTTATTTAATGTTCTGATGTGGAGGGGCAAGGGGGCGGCCATGTACAGACGCTCTCCGGATTGTGATATTTAGACTTTACAATAGGTAAATGTTTTTCACTTGCAGTCCATTATTCAATAAATTGCATGAGATATTAAACACTTTATTATAAAACTGGCTTTGTGTTAATGATTTCGCCCAACTGTAGGCTAATGTAAATATTCTAAGCATGTTTAAGGTGGACTAGGCTAGGCTGGGCTATGATGCTTCTTAGATTAGGTGAAGTGTACTAAAATATATTTTCGACTTAAGATAGGTTTATTGAAATATAACCCCATCGTAACCTGAGGAGAGGCAGTATTTACTAGTGGTGGCCATAGTGTAGCCCCTTAGATCCGCCCATAATTGCATGCCCATAGAAAGTTGTCCTTTACAGGATTCGGCTCCAGGACAGCAGTAAGCATTTGAGTAGGTTCTGGAGGGCAAGCAGACCCCTGGGAAGCCCTAAGTAAGGGTGAAGGCACTCACCGCGTAGGGAGCTGGTAGGTCATCATGACCGATTCATCTGCGTTGGCCATCAGCAGCCAGATGGGTTCCTGCAGCACATACTTCATGAAGTGCTCTCCATCGCCCCCTGCTGCCTTGGCCTCACCGTCGGCCTTGGCCTTGTGCTCGTGCTCAGACGAGTCGACACTGCCAAAGTACTTGCTGGTGTTGCTGGTCTGGCTGCTCCCTGGAGGAGTGAAAGAATGGGGGTGATGAGAATGGAGGGGGGGTGGGGGGGAGCCAGAAGAGAGGCAGGAGGTGGCGGTGAGCAACCTGTGCCAGAGGTGCCGCAGCCGTTGGACCCAGAACCCAGCGAGCCAGAGGTGGCTGAGCCAGTGCCCGAGCGGGAGTCCTCCTGCAGCAGGATGTCCATCATGTCGCTGGAGGAGGAGTGAGCGTCGCTGTGCTGACCCTCGTCCAGCGAGCCCATCTACCAGGGGGTGGGACCAAAAAAAAAAGAAAAGCTTCTTAGGTCCTAAACACTGGCTGGCATGGAGGTGGCACCGATATCTCGGCTAAAACGCCAGGGTGCTCCGGGGTTCACTCACCTGCTGCAGCTCTTTGTTGGCCTGGCCGGCCCTGTCACCGGTGCTGCTCCCCGGCGCGCTGCTTCCCGTCCGCGCTGCCCCGTCCTGCCTCTCCCCGCAGCGCGTCGTCTCCTCCAGCTGCAGCAGGTTCAGCTGCAGTGGGGAGCTGCAGCGCGACTCAAAGAGCGGCGGCGAAGTCGTGTCCCGTGGCGCCGACGAGGGGGAGGAGCAGCGGGAGGGAGCGTCGCGGAGCTCGGGGCTGGGGGCCTTCGGGGGCTCCGGCGGCAGGCCGTAGGGGAACGATGGGGTGGGGAACATGGCTTGGGATGGGAAGGGCGTTTGGGGCACAAAGGGGGCGTGTGGGGGTAGGGGCTGCTGGGGAGGGAAGGGCTGCTGCATGGGGAACTGTGGCTGTGGCAGAAAGGCTGCCTGGGGTGGGAACGAGGCCTGCGGAGCCCCCCCCACCTGGGGGAAGACATAGTTGGGCATGACGAAGGCCATGACGGGTGCGACCAGCGGTGCAGTGTAGGGTGGGGGCTGCATGGGGAAGCGCGGGTCCTGCCCAGCCTGGCTGTCCCCCAATCCCGGGACGGGGGCATCAACACCGGGGGCCATGGTCCCCGAACCTGGGTAGACAGGCAGCGGGTATGCAGGCATCACGGTGGGGTAGGCCACAGGGAAGGTGGACTGAGAGGTCTCTGAGGGCGACCAGGACGTCTGGTTGAGGCCCTGCAGGGGGGGGCGCGGCGCCTGCCTCCTGTGTGACACCGTGCTGTCCGAGGATTCCTGGGCCTTCAAGCGCGCCTTCTTCGTCTTCTTGTTGCGGCCGCCCCTCTTGGGGGCGGGGTCAGCTAGGCTCCCGCCATGCTTGGTCCCTCGCATGCCGGGGGTGGCTGCAGGAAGGGGTACGGTCAGCGAGGCTCAGTAGTATCCAAACCAGGCTGCAGAAAATGCTGTGCTCTGACATTGAAAGGAGTCTGTGTGTACGTTGCTATAGAGACGGCTGTGTGTGGGTACCATCGGTGTTGGGTTGGCGCCGCTGCTGGGGCAGGGAGAGCGAGCAGCTGGCCTGCAGGCTCCGCACGCGGCGCTGCTCTCGGCAGCGGCTCAGGAAGGCCTGCTCCTCCTTCTGCGTGTGGGCCGCCAGCACCTGCTTAGTCAGGCCCAGCTTCTTGTAGGGCTCCCTCTCCTGGCTAGGAGGTGCCAGTGGTGCCGCCGTCAGGGTGGGGCCTTCCACCACATCTTCGGTGATGTCTGCCAGCAAAAAAAAAAAAAAAAAAAATACACAATGCATGTTGGACTAACAGAATCCCACGGGCAGCAAAAACACACAGCGCCATCGTGCGTCGGGAGAGGTTTGGAGGAAGCAGATGAGGGCCTGCAGCCCTCATAGGCCGGGGGGACGGACCCTGGTCCCATTGGAACCGTCAGCTCCAGTGACATAACAGCCATAGACCAGACAAACGCTGTTCCATGATCTCCCCATATTCCAACACGTAGTTCACTGTAAGAGTGACAGCTTTCCCTGGACTGAACTCAAAAGGTTCTCTAATACTCTCTTAGCCGTTTGCTATATTTAGCCAACCCCATGTATTTTTATCTTCTGGACACGATTATAAACCGTAGCATGAATATTGGTTAAATGGGGACAAAGGGCAAACTGGGACACTTATACATGTCACACTCCATATCCATACGTTCATATGTTTGAAGTGATAAAGAAAGTAACATTTTTAAAGTTGTCCCAGTTGACCAATATCCACCCTACAGCTGCTTGTAAATTATTTACATTCTGACCTGACTGCAGAGAGGAAAACCCCCCCACCAAAGAGGCAGGTCGTGCGGTACCGTCCCGTACCGGATTCCGGCTGGGGCTTCTTGTCCCCCACGTGGACGATGGTGCTGCTGTAGCTGCACTGGCTGGTGATGGAGGCCACACTCTCCGGCTTGCTGGGCAGGGTCAGCGGGGTCAGGGAGGCCCCCACCACGCCTGCCGGCTTCTTAGGCTCCTTGATAGATGGCAGGCCGGCCGGGGCCTCTAGCAGCAAGGATTCTGCCGTGGGGAGCGAGACAGACTCAGCTGTGAACCCGGGACTGGCAGTAGCGGGACAGTGACCCCTCCTCTTTGCTCTCAGGGGACACAAAGTGAGCAAGTGGCTTTCGCAATAACAACATAAAAGGTCAATAAACATTCACCTCTAACCACAGAAACATAAGGAGTAGAGGACACCAAAAGGTCATTGGCGTCCTGATTCTCACACGCAAGAGCCGCCAGCTTTCATACCTCCAGGCACTTCAGGGGTAGCGCCGTCGGCCACCTTCTGCTTGTCCTCGTCGGAGTTGGAGGATGTTGTATTCGATGACGAGTGACATTTCCTCTTCACTGTGATGGGGACGTTGCAGCTCTCCAGGTACCTGTACCAGCCATCACATGGTACACCTCGTTATCACAACTGAACACTAGGTGGCGCCCTTCTACGAACATTATCCCAAGATAGAGAGCTCTGATATTTTAATCCCAGCTCTCCTCTGAAATCATCTCACTTCATAATTCAAGTGTGAGATACACCCTAACTGCAAACCACAACATCCACAATAGGTAAGCATCGAGGAAAGACTCTACAAAAACATTTCAAAAGGTAAATTATACTCCTGACTGGACCACGTGAAGACAGACCCATTCGTGGTCTGGGTGCCCCTGACCTGATGACGCTGTCCAGGCAGCTGATCTGCTGGTAGGAGTAGACCGTCTGATCTTTATAGGAGAACTCCTCCTGAGCACCAGCATTCTCCTTGGTGCCGGGAGATGGAGCTGGCTCTTTGGCACGCACCACGGGGACCCTCTGCTCAGGCCCTAGTGGAAACAATGTATTATCAGTCCACACACACACACACAGTCCAACATCTCGCCAAGTTGATGAGGACCAAGACTCTATAGACACTCTCCTTCTAGTAACCGTCTCTTTAATAAATCGTTTATTAGCAAAGACACTTAATGAGCTATGAGAGGTTTAAGAGGTGGGGAGGTAGCTTACTGTTCTTCCGGGACCCCGCCTTGGTCGAGGAGGCTGTGGAGGGCTGCTGTTGCTCCTGGCTCTTCAAGAGGTGGACACCCTTACAGATCTCCTGGAAGGTCCTCTGCAGGGCCACGGGAGCCAGTGGATGAAGACAGGTAGGCAGATCATCATCATCAGTGAGCAAAAGGGAAGGATACACAAAACCCTCCCTGCAGTTACAAACCACCCACCAGCAAGTGGCGCTATCACGGCTGGCGGCTATGTGACTCACCGGCTTGGCCTTGCGGGCCTCGTCAGGTGCATGGCTGCTGCTGTTGCTGTCACTGGATGAGGCCACGGTGACCAGCTGTTCGTGGGAGCCGTTGCTGCCCAGACTGCCGTAGCCGCTGGAGCCGATGCTGTGGACGGGCTGGAGGGGGACAGCGGACCGGAGATTGCTGAGAATCAGCCTCACATACCTAAAACATGCACTCTCACTCAGACACACACAGTGAGCACGCATGCGATCAGCCAGATGCTCTCCTATTGCCTCGGACAAATGGGTTACCTACAGATAAATGGCAAAAACACTCTTTGATGTTTTGCTAATTAAACTGACATGTGTGAGACAGACCTGCAGCAGCAGGCGATGGATCTGCTCAGTGATTTCCTGGATGTCCGAGTCCATGATCTTCCCCTCGGTGAAGTCGGGAGCGGCGAACACGTCCTCGTTCACGGGGCCCCTGGGAGTCACAGGGCTGTCACTCGTCTGCTCACACTGCCTCCATCAGGCCAACCAGGAGAAACTTCTGGAAGCCATATCTCACTCCTCCCGGGTAACTTGCATATTACTCCTCGCTTAAAGTGTGTGGGTGCACATTACACAGACCTTATGATGTTACTGGCTACTGACACACTGGCTTGGCAAGGATATGCCTTTCTACTCATTTGGGGGCATTACGAGGTTACTCCTTACTACTAACAAAGAGACTCCTTACTACTAGCAAAGAGACTTCACGAGGCACCTCTTTGCTACTAACACTTGGACCTTATGAGGCAACTCATAACTCACATGCAGACCTGGCAAGGCGATGCCTCAAACTCACAGGGGGACTGTACATGGTTTCTGTTCACTACTCACACAAGGACTTTTAGAGGCTACTTTTAGCTATTCACATGGGTACTTTACATGAGTATGAAGTTACTCCACGTTACTCGCCCCCTACTCACATGCGGACTTTATGCCGGCCGATGACGAAGGACACCTTGCGGCTCCAGGGATTCACAAAGCTGGACCAGCTAGTGTCGAGGGTGACGTATTCGCCATTGCGGGCGCAGAAGCGGATGGAGGAATGGTCGAAGGGCTGCCCCATGTACTGCAGAACTGCGAGGGAGGGAGGGGGCGTGAGGCAGGTTGGGTGG
>JAODLC010000040.1:19411949-19425524 GCA_026781145.1 Hippopotamyrus pictus | reverse complement strand
GGCACTGGGGGGTGGGGGGCTCTTTCTCTCCAAGGCAAAGGGTCCTTTAAGGTGAGACTAAGCTAATTTTACATCAGACTGATGGGAAGGAAAAGCAATATTAAAAACATGGAAGTTAAGTCGGCTTCATCAGGTTTGCAGTTATAAAGAAATTACCTTATTCGGCAGAAGAAAGACTTCTCCTGCATGCAGTCAGACAGCGAGGACTCTGAAACAACAAGGCAGGGCACAGAATGAAGCGAAGCTGACGACAGTGAGGTGGCAGCCTAATGAATGCGATTAAATGTCGCGCTCGCTGATGCATGCTGCACGCCAAGGAGCCGCTCCAAACCGAGCCGGAGAGATGGCAGATGCGGACTTAAAATAAGCCTAAATCTGGTCCACACACCCATGAATGATTAATAAGTGCGATACTGTTTCAGGGTCCCCGGCTGGTGTGTTGTCATGGTGACGGAGAGGCCCGCAGGGGCGGGGTCGTACCTGCCCCCGTGCACATGCTCCAGGAGGGCAGCCGGTACGGCGTGGTGAAGCTGTAGAACACACTGACGTCCTGCGGGGTCAGGAACTCCACGAACTTGGCGTTCTTGAACACGTCACGCTTGCAGTTGAGGATGGAGGTGGCCTGGTCCGAGATGTAGACGATCTTGCCCGTGATCAGGGACACGGCCACCGCGAAGATGTCCTGCTGGGCACAAGGGCGGAGCCAGACAGTCACATGGGGCTGGGTCACGTTTGAGATTTATATTCATTTAACCGGCGCTTCCAACCCAAGCGATGTGAATTTCTGCGAAAGCGGGGAGACGTGGTCCCTGGGAGTGACTGGGGGCTAAGGGCCTTGCGCAGCAGCCCAACAGTGACATCGCTCTGTCAGTGGTTTCAACCAACAACCTTCCGATTCCAAGCACAGTATTCCAACCCAGTGGACCACACACCACCTTCTCTTTAAGATCTGGGGGCCGCCAGTAATTTTAATTCCCCCGAACACGTCTGACTTACGGTATTCTTGAGCGTGTACTCGGAGGTGATGCTGTCAATCTCGGCGATGGTGTAGGACGAGACGTCGAGGCCCGGAAGCTGGCTGTCGTTGATCATCAGCATCTGGTAGTACTCCTCATTGGCTGTAGAACATGTGACCCGGTCAGGAGCTCCGCCCTGCTGACCCCCATGGTCATCCCAGCTAACATCCCTGTGACACTCTGACCCTGACATCCCAGCGTCGCTGTTACAATGACACCACCCCCCCCCCGGCCGCACCGGCCTCACCTTTGACCTGCTTGACGCAGCGCAGTGCGTACTTCAGCGTGTTCAGTGTGCTGGACTTGCCCTTGTTCCTCTTCTCTGAGGGCAGGTGCACCTTCAGCTCCTTCAGGGTCTTGAACATCTCCTTCTGTGTCTTGGCCTTGGCGGACTGTTCACTGCTACGGGACAGAAGTGCGGCACCTTTGAGCGGCGGCTGAGCGAGAGCGACCGGTGCGAAGGGGGTCAAAATAGGCGTCGAGACCAACCTGCAGCCGCTAGTGGAGGGGTTGTCCTGCTCGGAGCTGGCGCTCAGCAAGCTGAAGACGTTGGTGCTGCTGGGGGGGGATGGGCTGTGGGAGTTTGAGCTGTGGGGCGGGTAAAAGGTTACATGGGAGAAGGAGATACAGAAAGTCCACCTTCATTGGCACTGACACAAAGGCAGTAATTGAGCAGATCTGGCATTTCCAGCAACACAAATGTCAATGAAAATATTCTCCCATTCTCCATTTCTGTGGCTCCATGAAATTAGGTAATCAACATGGTAAAGGTTCTTTTTACAAACATCTCCTGGGGAAAAAAGGAGCAGAGGGCCCATTCTGATTCTTTTGAATGCAAGCAATCGAGGACTTCGGCAAGGTTTTGTGCCGGGATTACATAATTCTGATCTCACACCCCCTCCTAGCCGCAGAGACGCTCCTTGGCCACGCCTGACCTTTACAGACGGACTGTAGGTGGCGCTCACAGGAGTTTCACGGCCTCCAGTGTGACACAATGAACCTGGAGGCGCAGAGCATGACCGGGAAGCTGGGATTAAGACAGCATGGCTATTAACGGCTCCCGGTAACACGCTGAGCTCCTACTTAACGCAGGAAAAAAATACATAAATAACCCAAGGAGGCAAGGAATTGATTGTCCGTCCACAAGAAAAGCATTAATGCAGGGTAAGGCTTTCTAGGCATAAACCACACACCCAATTACGTAAAGGCGGGGTTCATAAATAGGCAGCCACACTCCCAGTACAGAAACCCATTTAAAACATCACCTATGGGGTTCTTCCGCTTTGGGCCCGGCCCCACACCAAGAGCAGTCCAGACCGAACCCCCATCTGCCTTCATTTGTGTGGTCGCTCAATGCCATGAACCGGAATGTCCTGCACTGCACTATTTATATAGACATTAAAAACTGGAACGGGCAAAATAAAAGTGTTAAATTCCATCTCCATTTTGGCCAAGGCTACCCTACTGGGCACTCGGTCCTTATTGGCATCGATTTTCCAGAACTCCCCTCCTGGCTGCGCTCCATAACCGTGAATTAAAGATCCGAAGCTTTGAGTGACCCTGGGAGCACATTAGCAAGACCACTTTCATTCAGCCCGCAATTTAACAGAATCAGCCTGCAGACCATTAGCTGGTGTTTATGCGATTTGTGCCGCTCTTCCCTTCATGAGGCACCATGGAATGAGGTAGCGCTGTGGCTACTGTTTTAAGCAGGCTACGTCATCCGCGCTCACTGTCAACATGGGGGGTGCAGAATCTATTGGAAAAACAAACAAATCACAGCCCAAATTAAGGTCTGGCGTCACCCTGAAGATGAACACTGCTGGACTCAGCCATTTTATACTCATATTTATCATAATGCTTCTCTGAAACGTCACTTAACCAGATCATTTCTGATTTCTGAAAAATAATAATGTGTGTTTCTTTGAAACACACAGTTCTGGAGGGAAAAAAAAAATCAATGGTTACGGAATGTCAGCAACTGAAACGGATAAATGCCAAGATAAACCGCACGAGGAGGAGAGCAGAGGGCATGGGGTCTAAACATGCCGTTCTATTCCTCCAATACGGTACATTCTCTTGGCTTTGATGCACGGAAGTCGTTAAAACTCCGTCCAGCGCACAAAAGCCCATTTCGGGCCTTTATCTGCTGTAAAGACTATCGCCACTGGCTGCAGGAATCTTTCATGAGCATCTTGTTTACTTGACGTGCCCAGAACTGTAAGCGGGCCGTCCTGGCCAGCAGGATAGCGACGGAGCCAAGCATGACCTCATCGCTTATGTATACGCACGCCCACCTCACACGGAAACCTGTTACTGTGGAAACGGCCACCTTGCTCAGTCTCGGATGCACGCCTAGAATTGCGCCAGGGCGCTGTGGCTTCATGCACCTCTGGAGGCGCAGCCGTGGGAGGCCGAATCGCAGGCACTGCAGGAAGTACATGAGCAGCAGGTACTGCGACGCCTTACTGGCAGGATTTTAAGAAAAGGCAGGGGCATGCGGTGGAGCCCCAGTGCACTAGAAATCCTTGCACACAGGTGAAAGGCAGCAAGTTTGTATTAAAAAGGTGATAAATCTATTCTACAGTCTGGGTCTCCATCTCCCCATCTGCAGCTGCAGAGGTGCCCAGCGCCCAAATGCCCAATGCCCTCTTTCAGCGGCTTAAACCCAGGAGGGCTCGTGCGGAGCCTGACCTCTTGTTACTCCCTGACGACTCCAGCAGTGCCGAGTCCTTGCAGTTGCCGTTGGAGCTGCCCAGCGACTCGTTGCCATGCGACTCGTTTCCATGCGACTCGTTGCCGTGGGACTCCGTCCCGCTGCCGCTGGAGCCGCTACCGTTCATCTCCACGTCCTCGTGCAGGGAGCGTGTTCTCTGGCGCTCGCCGCGCGGCTCCTGACTGCTGTCGCTGCCCTCAGAGGGCAGGCCCAGCTCGGGTCCGCCGCGACCCCGCCCCTCACCGAAGCCGCTCATGCGGCAACGCTGGCCGATAGAGCTGCATGCCTCCTCTTCTTCTTCCTCCTCCACCCTGAACGCATCCGGTTCCTCCACAGAGGTGTACAGGTACCGCTGGGTATCCGAGCCTTCAGCCATGGTTAGGTAGATGCTTCTGGGGCCAGGTGGGAATCAGCATACTTCACACATGACACACTGATGGAGCACAGAGCAGGAAGGGCGCCCCCTACAGGTAAGCAGAGAAGCACATGATATTACGTTCTAGCATGGGAGAAGAAGTTGAGACAAGGAAAATTTTGCATGAAAACTCATGTTTCATAGCATTCAAAGAACACTACTGCACAGAAGCCTCTCCAGGATCTACCCAGGAACAGCATCATTCTGAACGATGGTGTAGAAAAATTTGTCAAGCTGCAGCCTCGGTTGTGAACTTGGTACCAGTAGGTTCATCGGGCCCTCGAGCCCAGCCGGACCTCCAGGCCACGTTCAACTGCAACAAAACTTGCACTCTAGCTGTAAGACTCACCTTTTCAGATGACACCATAAACCCCAAAGTCAGCATGGACCTCCTTGAGATGCTGCAGCATTCGGGTTCCTAGACTAAGGCCACTAACGAGTCCCGTTTCGTGGTTCTAGGTGTGAATATCAAAATGAATGCAGATGCATGAGTGCAGCCTGTTTTGATGACATTTCACCAGCCCTTGACTCAATGCTGATGGCCTTCAGACAGATTTGTGTCTCCCCCCCCCCCCCCAGCAGAGTGAAATCACAGCTGGGGAGGGGTCATGTGGTGCAGAGCATCAGACCCTCCTCTGAGCTTCAAAGGCCGTCTGTGTCTGTGTCTCTGCCCCTGTGTCTCGCCTGTCTGGACCCCCCTGCAGTCCCGCTAAACCCAGCTGCCCCTCGCTTCATACCAGCCTTTAAAAAAAAAAAACAAAACAAGCCTGTGATCCGCGAAAGGTCAGAGGGCTGAGCGAGAGGAGGCAGACAAACAGAAAAAACACTCAGTGCCCTATGGCAGGCTCTGTAAAAGCCCCCGTGGAAGGGAGGGGCAATTCTGGGGTGGGGCTGCGAGGTCAGCCTAAATTAGCATAAGGTATTGCACCTGCGCTTACCCATTGGTACCTGACGCTCAGGACTCCTAAACTAATTATAAAACTGTAAACATACAAACATACAAACATACAAAGCCAACAGCGATATCATTACTGCTGGCGGTGTGAGGAAACCAGCCACGCTCACCGAATCACGCAGACTCCCAGCGGAAAACATGCCCTGCTGACAGGTGGCCTGTTAGACAGATGATTTCAGAATCATGTCTACACGACAGCTCCACACCACCACCCTCCCCCCGCAGCGTCGTGAAGCATATAAAAAAAAGAAAAAGAGAGAAAACATGCCAGACGGGGTGATTCATCGCAAACTGGCAAAAGCTGGATGCTACGTGTCTGTGTGAGAGTCAAAACAGCTCACAGACAGTCCAGCTAATCAGGCAGAGCCGGCCAGAGCAGCAAGCAGGGCTGCTGCCTGGAAACACTGTACCGATAAAGCCTGCCAGTGCAATCCAATCCAATCCAATCCAACGCTATTTCTGTTCATAACACAGCCTCCCTAACATCGTACCTCGGTGCCTTCTACTCGCCAGGCTCCCCAGAAAAGCATTTCATACATGCAAACAAATGGCATGCTGTGCAAGTGGGACAAACCCACAAAACAGAGATGACAAGAAGGGAAGGTGTGGCGCGCAACCCTAAGACTGCAAATGCACAATGCTGCGGTTAATGTACTGGTATTTTCTAACACTGGTTAAAAAAATCAAGGCGTCGGCATCAATCCGACGTGTCGATCGTAGTCGATATTCATTCAGCATTCTAAGTCCATTCTATCGCGGTTTTTTGTATATCCCTTAAAAAGTTGATTGAGACACTGAAAATGAAACATCGCTACGCATCGGAAGCATCTTTGCTCTTCGTAATTAAATGTACAATAATAATAATAATATGATATTTGTAACGTCTAATATGTCTTATTTTCTCTTATTTTGTCTAATATATTGGGTAATACGAGTATGATTGTCATGACCTGCCTGTACGATCCTCGTGTGCCACGCCCCCTTATTAACCACGTGTGCAACCCCGGTTGTGACCAGCTGTTTTCTGTCAGTTTGATTCGTCCGGTGAATTTAAGTCCACGTCAGAGTCTGTAACCCCAGGTCTGTCATTGACGTTTTGATGTTACATGTTCCTGTGTCCTGCATTTGGAGTGATTCCAAATAAACCCTTCGATCCTGATTCCTCGTCTCCCCGTTCCTGCTTCCGTGTCCAGCAATCATAACAGTAATGGTGACTAAATGGTGTTATTTCATGTCTAGAGGGCTCTAATAATGTTCAAAACTGTATTTAGAAGTTCGTAAGCAGAACATAGAAAACCTAACTACGAAAATATTCGATTTATAAATAAAGAATACTACTTCACGGAAATTCACTTACAGTATGGAGGTAGAGTCTGGAACTGATTAACCGCGATAAACGAAGGCCTACCGTATATATAATCATTCAGCCAGTGTTTCATTAATTTAGCTTCATGTGCATCCTGATATTAAGCACCGTTATGGATAAAACTTATTTACCGTTTACTGATTATTAAACCTGAGCTGCGTATATCATTCAATTTAGGCAGATTCAACAGAAGAGTAAAATATTACTGACGTTAGTGGCAAACTGACATCCAGAGCGTGGTTGTTTAACCTTATATCTTTCAACACCCTGTTTCTATGTTAACAAAATATGGAAATAACATAACTGTTTCAAATATCCTTTACTGTTAAAGTTGAACTCAGAGAGAACTGATGCAGCCTTTTGTTATTAAAACAATTTTGATAATTTTTACTATATCATAATCGGAACCAAGAATAGATACTAACTGGATTCGAAGAGCAGAAAAGGAATCAGATTTGGAAATGATGATGTCTAAATGATACCCAACCCTACCGGTGTGTTTGTGTGAGACAGATAGAGTGATTAGAGCGGAGAGCTAACGCTAGCCTGTCGTCGTCGTCATAACATCGTGGGTTGGGGATGATTCTGCGCAGGACGTCATTTCCCTGTATCCTGCCCATACGTAACCACTTATTTGGTGACAATGAAATGAACTTTGGTGTTTATGATTTAAAAAATCATCACATTGTTTATTTCTGTAAATTGTATGTTTATTACCAAAGCATTTATCAGTAATACAGTTAAGATGGGAAAAAATATGAATGCGTAGTGCTGCATGTTGATGTAAGTGGTAGATTTTATTTGGTGCTCCAAAAATTTTCAGTAAAAAGCACCAGAGCTACCAGTGGAAAAAGTTACTCCGCAACCCGTGTAATGTTCAAAGCAGTTTAACAAACAAACCGCAACAATACACACAAATCAACAGGCCACCGACCACACAGACACGCTTTAAATGATCCTGGTGACGTTACCCCTTAGTACGAGTGACCAGAGAGACATACAGCAGTGACTGCGGTGACACGGGGTGTCTTTGGGCTGCTCACTCAGCCTCCTGAGGGGGAACCAGGATTATCAGGACGTGCTAATAGACAGGAGGGGCCGGAGTTAGGGTTAGAGGAGGATGTACCCATGGGCAGACCATACCCCCCCCAGGCTGATCTGTGTTTTCATTTCAGCCAGACCATAGATGTCTCATGCCCATGTGCTCTGCAGCCTGCCTGTAAGAGAGGCGGGGTTTGGGGGCGGCGGCAGCATCCATACATGGCAGTCAGGTGACACAGTGCCCAGTAGTTGTGTAATAGCTGAGGTACTTTCCCTTCGCCTTAGTTAACTTGCCCAGACCTGATACCCCACCCACCCCATCATCCCTCTCTTTATTTATGTTTTTTGTTTTCTCCCTTTCACTTTTATCCTTCACACCATGCAGATGTGTGCATTGAGTGATGGTAAACACTGCTGTTTCCTGCCACCCCCATGTCGCATGAGTTTGTTCAGCAGGTGCCCCCCAGTCCAGATCTTACTGTACATAAGCATCTTTCAAAAACACTAACAGCCTGAGGTTAGATCATCACTGAAAGCCAGCATACAAACCTGAGTCTTCATCTGAGGAGTCACACAACATGCAGATTCTTAGTAATCCAAACCCCAGAGTGCCCATCTACCAAAGGATCATTTTTCTGACGATTTTCAGCCCCGATGCTTCTGACTTTCTACATTCAACTTTGCCTACAGGACTTTGCAAAAGCAACAATAAGTCAGTATACTTCCCAATGGAACATTCTGGCAATGTACTTAGGAAAAAAGACAGGGAAATACCAACATACTACATGGTTATCTCCACTTCCGAGAATGACACATCCATAAGTGACACCGCAGGCCTGGACTCTGACCAGGTACTACAGAGAGGGGACTCCTTGCATGATAATACCAGCTGTTTCATTAAGCAACAATGTTGAACAACACCTAAAACAAAATGGCTACCATGGGCATCCCTGAATGGATTCTATTTTATCAATGAGGCAAGATGGTGATTACCTGATCAGGCTGCAGAGAGCACCGTGGCTGGGGAGGGCACAACAATTCAGCCCAGAACACAGCACCTCAGGTAGTACTTATGACCAGAGTGCCACTCAGAAATGCTACACGCACCAAGCTGACCAGTGAGATATTATCGGCGGAATTACAATCCTAACTCCGCTAATTATGGGACTCATTTCCCAGAAGGTCCGTGCTGTGCAGAGAGACCATGCTTTAAAAATAAGAGCAGAGGAAGCAATCACACTAGGGCAGGGGTCTCCAACTCCAGTCCTGGAGAGCTACTATCCAGTAGGTTTTCTGTCCCACTTGGCTTCTGATGAGCCACACCTGTTCCTAGTATTTACCTGAGAACAAGTGTGGCTCATCAGAAGCCGGGTATGATAGAAAATCTGCTGGATGGTAGCTATCCAGGACCGGAGTTGGAGACCCCTGCTCTAGGGGGAGCTACGGTTTGGGGAACTGCGATCATCATCAGCACGTCAAACACACACCGGGCAGATGCTCGCTCAACTCATAACCCCACGGAAGCCGAAAGCCATTACGATCATTTACAGAGCAAAGAAGAAAACATTTAAATAAGGGAAGAACAACTCATCATAAAAATTTATCTGCTTCTAAACACTTCTGCATAACAGCTAAATATATTACAGTTTTGATACTAATAAGAGACCAGCAAAACAAAATACCATCAACACTCTCAGCAGTCGGTTTTATACCAGTGAAATATGCTTAGTACTGAGCAAAGATATTAATGATCAATACTATTCAAATTACTGCTCGACTCAACACTTATTTGCACATTATTAAGCAGACTAGTTTTATTTTAGATAACGTTAAAAACGCGCAAATCAACCCCAAGGCATTGCCCTCGACGTACAAAAAGAACTCAATTAGACCATGCTCTGAATAGGTAATAGGTAAGTATTCCAAAATAAAATAATGTAAACACCAAAACGAGGTCCTGTACGAGTACACCGTTTACTACAGCAGGAAGTTTTCAAGGCACCCCGCGTTTATGACAGCAGTGCTTTCTACATCAAATGTATATATATAACCCAATATTCCTTGCACCATCAAAATTTAATTATTACACCTGAGTCATATTCCTGGATGCTGATTGGCTGACACGCGTTCCAATCCGCGCTTCCTTCCCATATAAAGAGGCTGGCAAGGCGCCGCCTTATAAACGGTGTTAAAGAGCAGCTGCAAACTGCGGAGTCTCCAGTAAACAGATCAAATTAGGATGAAGCGTATCATGTATCGTAAATGGATACCTCCAAATATAAAACACTTTGGTGTTTATGCACAAAGGGTTAAAATCCCACCATTACGATGAACCATATATAACAATTGTTTGCGCTACTGTATGTGGTCGTAAATGACCAGCGAGCTTTAGATCTGAAGTTTCATCATTGATGAGATAATACTAAAGATGATTTTGTTCTTAACTACAAGAAAAGCCAAAATCAACAAACACTGAGGAGGAGGAAATTAATCCTTTTTAAGAGTTTGTGGAATAGATACTGCACTTAAGATGATTTTTTTCTTTTGAAACAGAAGTTGAGCAGTTAATTCACGCTACAGCTTCTAATCTCATCCACCCTGATGAATACGTTCGCCTGAAATGACACCGGTGCGCTCCTTGGCAGCAGGGCCAGCTCTAGGCATGGTATTTAGAGCAGGCTGTGCAGCTGTAGGTCACGGGAAAATTCTGTAGCCCACTTGTCCTCACTTAGCTCCGTAAACATGCATGTACAGTTTCTGCAGTACAGGAGCGACCAGACACCACCACGTGGTTCTGCCATGGGATCGGAAAAGGACAACTCCCCTTCCCCTATGATTATTAAACTAATCACAACGTACATAAATAACGCGAGGAGTGAAAATCTCATTAGAGTCCCAGTGATTCATGTATATTTACAAGACAAGTCACCATACACACATCCAATCGTACATTATCAATGAAACTCCAACTGTTTAATTACCATAATTCACAGTTCATCCTATAGATTCATACACATGTTTTCTGCCTATTTATTCCACAACTGTTGATTGTTTATAGAAGGCATGAGGAAACAGCGCCGACGTGGGACGTGACAATAAAGCAGTAGCTACAAATATCTGGGTCGCCTACGCTTGTGGTTTACCAACTTTGCACAAATTTTACATCACCGCACCTGACATTTAGCGGACAAGCCATAGAGAAATAGTTGAGCATTGATCATTCCGCGTCACTCGTCTATGCAGCTTTTACCAACCACAGCCACCTGCGCTTAATAACAGGTAGACATCCGGCAAAATCCGGACCGAAAATTGAGATTGCTCCATTCCTGCGAATACTGCATAGTACGCACTTACCGTCGATCATGTGTAGCTGATGCTCTGGAAATTAGTTTTAAAACAGCACATGTTTGTCATTTACCTCCAATACAATGGACATTAACTTTGCAGTAGGATTCTTTTACTTCGCAGTTTTAAGGCATGACGTCGTGCTTCCTTTTAAACTAATCGGGGACGCAGCTCCAAAACCAGCCAGATCATATGCATACGTTTCAAGGCGGGTGTCAAGGCAAAGCTAATGTAATCTGTCATAAAGCTGTTTAACTACAATTTTCATATAATCACAGAACAGAAGCATACAGCTGGTCGGTTACTACATTCCGGGCAACACAATGCTTCGGTTATGTAAACCCGAGTTTTACTCTCTTTTCCCCATAAACTCTTAGGCGGAAAAAAACCCTGTGTAAACACAATAAAAACCACAACACATTCTTGCTTTTGGTATGATTTTGATGATCGGATAGTGGTTAAAAATACATTTAACAAACTAGTAACGTTTTTTGAGATGGACTTATCCAGCGCTGCACATGCGCAGTGCGCTTCAGGTTATGCAACCTCTTTTTCTAGGCATTGTTACAATTACAAGTAAAAGTGATGTAAACACTAACCTGTACAGTCCGAAAAAGTGTCGGGTAGTTTGTTGTTGTTGCGGTGATTTCCGTAACGTTCTTCTTCGGGATAAGGGAAAAGCAACTGTAGTGTCCCGCGGAACAGCTTGCGGACGGCAGACTGTCTGACACAGTGCTCCCGGTTCAGCGTGAGGCTCCCTCGCTGCTGTCCTACTCCCGAATCCTCGAGCGCCGAACGTGACCTCAATTCAGGCTCCTCCCCCAGTCTTCTGCTCATTGGTCGCCCGATCGGGTTTCCATGGAAAACGTTTGCCAGTTCACGTCACCCCAGCGCCGATTTGTCGATTCTGCCGCCAGTCTCTTTATGTAATGATGTCATACGCCTCACGTGTAATTTCGTGTTGAAGGTAGCGGAATCCCTAGTATGCTGAGTAGCGCACGGCGCAGTGGCTGAGTTCAGCATTAATAGGGAGCGGAGGTGGTGGTTGGCCCGGGATGTTTGAATATTGTTGGCTGTTACCTAAAGTTATCAACTGTGTGTACAGAGAATGTGGACAATAGAGTAGCTGGTATTTTTTTGTCAAATAGAAGCTAATTTAAAGCAATTGAATACGGAAGAATCTCTGATTTCTCATAAGGAAAAATGTTACGGATAATGCGTAACGGAGGCCTATTCTCCGATTATACCTCCAAAGTATCAGGAGTTTCAAACTGTAATAATAATACTGATTCAAGTTTATAATGTTGCTCCTATAAACTACAACTAAATTACATGGCCGGACGGGAGCTCAATCAAAATGGATCTACATTTTTATACTACAACTATTACACAACCGAATGTGAAACATTTCACTAAGTTGGCTATGCATCAGGTCTATAATATAGAGGTAACTCCTATTAGTTTAATATTTAAACTATAGAAACCTGGTTTTATTTGTATTATGTCCAGATGTAGGATGTCTCAGGAGTAACTTATTAATTCAATATAGAGCCTATGCAATTTTGAAAACACTCCAAAGTATTTTCTTTGTTTTATCACTCAATAATATTTGTTCTCCCGTTTGACGTACACTGCAGTCATGTCGCTGCTATAGTTTCCAAATTGTAACATGCATATCCTGGTCTGACTAGTTTGCATTTTCCCTACTTGAACAAATGTGTTCCTTCTGCAGATCGGCTTCAGTTCGGGGCGGTGGTGGCAGGCGGAGCCGCGAACTGAGAGCGTCTCGGAATAAAACTATAATTTAGCGATTGAGCAGTTTGCTATGTTTTTTGGGGTAGAAATGTCGCACAGCCGAGACGATGCTGGTCAGGTGGTTGAGTCTTTTAAACCTCGAGCGCATGTTACAACGTTATACAAGTCTGAGGATCACGTTTTCATTACATAAGACTGCAATGTCGAATTAAGATTGAAGAAGTAGCCTATTATATGCACGGTGTGAGTTTTACGTAAACCCGCTCCCGTTAGCAAGTCTTCAGATGCATATGACAGCGATGATAAAGGATTTTCATTGAGTAACAAAGATCTCTGTGTAAAATTATGGGATACAGTGGTGGTCATGAACGGGCTTTAATGAGAAATTTGCAATTAACGGTGAGATGGGACCGGTAGAGATTAAAATCCATCCATCCATTTTCCAACCCGCTTATCCTACTGGGTCGCGGGGGGTCCGGAGCCCATCCCGGAAGCAACGGGCACGAGGCAGGGAACAACCCTGGACGGGGAGCCAGCCCATCGCAGAGAGATTAAAATACCACTGACAATTCATGCTACAGAAATAAAAACTAAACGCTGTTTCACATGCAGACAGAAATAGCTGGAATGGACTAATGCGCGACCATGACCCTACAGCGGTGCCCGTTCCTGAAAGAAATGACGCTTCATAAGTGGGACTACCCTGGGCTGCTGTTGATAATAAAACGGCCAACTAGGAAGTATTTAAACATGTCGGTGACTGGCCACGGACGATATTCTCTAAACACGAGAATCCTCTAATTTCTTTCATAAACAGACTTCTCAGTGTCCGCAAACTTCTGCTCCATCGGACTATCCCTGGGGACAGAGTGCAGGCATTTCATTTAAGGCAGGGGTGCCAAACTCCAGTCCTGGAGGGCCAGAGCCCTGCACATTTTTGGGTTTCCCCTCATTTAACACACCTGA